>CAUJNA010003698.1:277180-302180 GCA_963377175.1 Effrenium voratum | reverse complement strand
TCGCTGACTCACCGGGGGGGGGGGGGGCAAAAAGCAGCAAATGAAACAATGGCAGCAAGAAGAACTCTGGGGGCAACGACCCTGTGATTCATTTGCAAGAGTGCAAGTCACATGTTGAACCGGCAAAGATTAGGGATGTCCCTTTGACCAAAAGTCGTTGGGTTGGTTGTGATTGGATCCGAATTTGGCTGAAACCAGCAGGACGGGGATTCTGCCATCCAACTGGTGGCTTCAAGCAGACCCATCTCCTTCGGGGCGCGGTTTGCTTCATGTGGCCCGTGCACTAACTGGGCTAGGCGGGAAACAAAGCCTAGGGTCTGCAAAAGACACAATTTTCCATCCTCTTGTGGTTCGGTTTTAGGTATATCAACATATTGAGTTGTTTGGGAGAGGGTCTTTCAGAGGTTCCCCCCTCTGAAACGGTGTCTTTCAAGGAAACCTAAAAGAAGCCAATGATTTGCTGAGTTTTTCTTGGGCACCCATTCCCCTCCAAAAGCCTCGCTGACGCGCCTGGCAAGGGGAAGAAGCTTGGACATTCGCAAACGGGCCACTGGTCATCTGGGCCTCATGCAACGGCTGGGTGCTTTTCGCGGCGAAGGAACTCCAGCTCTCGAGACAGTGAGTCGCTCACGAACAAGAATGGTTTAAACCCGATCCCTGGCAAGTCATGGGCCTTCAAATGGCTCCTCTCGTCAGGTCCCAAGGTCCCAACATGGGGCACCCAACATGGGGCACCAACAGGAAAACATGGGTCCTCAAAAGTTCGACTCCCTAATTGTACACACTTCCAAACCGGGTTGTGCTTGCTTCACCTTTCTGCAGAAAAGAAGCACCCCACATCTCAAGGTGTCAATCAATCTTAGGGCACTTCGAGTAGCTGAGGCCCCGGCCTCTGCCCAGGTCGTACCACCGGCCCTTCAGCAAATCCGCATCCGAGGCGGCGCCGTAGAAGCCGCCGTCAAAGGTGCGGAGCCTGCGACAAGAAACCCATCCATGGCCAACCGGTAGGTTCGTAACATGTAGCTACAAAGGGAAACCACTTGTTTTGGGCCTTTTCCCGAAAAAGAAACACACACACATACACATGTTTGCCCTGAGCCCACCGTGGTCAAGCTCTTCACCTACCAAAGCAACCCCAAGCTGATGGGTCATCCCAAACTCCTGGGCTGAGGCGCTTCCATTCGCCACTGGCGTCCTTCCAGGGTGTAGTGGGGTCCCGCTGGGTGTTCTCTATGATGGGGTTGTAGCTGGGCTTCGTCCAATTTGTCAGCAGCTCATCGGTCGCGTAGCTCGCCTCAACTTGCAAACTTGCTCAGCAACGTGCGACGGAAACGGCCCCATGAGGATTGAAAGGCACCAAAGGCGGTAGGGCTTGACAGGGGCTTGGAACCCTTTCAAAAATCCACCAATTTGAGACGGAGCTTCCAGACCTCCATAGGTTGGATCCCCTCCTGAAGCATGCCCTTGCGCATAACTGCCGCCAGGTGGCTGGCACCGCTTGCGCCAGAAGGGTGCCAGTGTCGCAGAGCGGCCAGCTATGTTCAGAGCAAAGGCCTGGCCGGCAAAGAAATCGCGCTGGGCCCATGGATCGCCTTGCTCACCTTTTTGGCCTAGGTAATTAGTGGCCCTGGAAACATGCCAGCGACTTATGAAAAACATGGAAACACCGAGGACTTGCCATGGAGCATCTCTCTGTTTCACCCTCTCTTCCCTCCATGCCCAGGTTTCCGCACCAAACAGGAAAGCTCCAGCCAAGACGTCATTTGCTCAGGTGCCCGTGGCTCGCTTCATGGGGGAAAACACGTCTAACTGGGTAGAACTGGCCTGCAAAGAGTAGTGAGTGAACCCCGTTGTCCAAAAGGCTTCACAATTCTGACAACTGACACCGGCTTGAGTTGTTTTCGTATCGCATTGGTGCATTTTATGTCTTACTCCCAGCTCAAAGCCGCAGTGGAACAATAGCCTTTGTCCTTGCCTTGCTTCAAGTTCACCGTTCACACAAACAACTGTCTGGCCCAAACTTGTGAGCTCTCAATCCCCTTTCGGCTCTTAGTTTGCAACTATGATGTGGGCAGGGTTTGGCTACGAACAACATGGGACAATAAAGGGCATTCATATTCCCACCCTATCCTTTCCCTATCTTCTGAAGTCTGTGTGGGTTTGGCATCGCCTGCTGCTTGTTGCCGCAGGCTCAAACTTTAGACACAAACCGAGAACCTTTTCTCACTAGATCTGGCAAAGGACCAATGGCAGTACACAGATCGAGCAACAAATTCTATTATATGTTGTGCTGGTTGGTTTTGGAGCAAATCGGTTCATCCACGTCAATGAAAAGGGGTTCCACTCCTGACCTGCAACTTTACTGGTGGGCATTGCCTCTTGGCTTGGCATCTTAGCCATCTTACTTAGCCGCTAAGTTTGCAAGAATCCTTACACCAGGGGGTAATTGTGCATCCCAACTGTAGCCCATTTCCAAAAGAGCCCACCAGGTAACCATCTGAATTCCTAAGTCCAAAACCTCCGCTTCTCAACCACGAGAAAACAACATCATGTCCCAACATGTTTTCTTGAATGCTTATCCCTCAATCCCATCCTTTTGGGTAGCAGGATCCTCCGGAAGCGTTCGGGCTTCAATTCAGATGCCACCCTCACCACTCGACGGGTGAAAAGTGTGCCTGGGTAGATCTGCACGATGCCCCTGGCACCCTTTGGCCCTGCGCCCTCCAGGACCACTGCGCTTCCCGTGTAAATGGCCTCGGCGCAGTGAGTGGAGCCCATGCTGGGCAAAAGCAGATGAAAAGCTGTCCCTTTTTAACAACCTCGCACCCTCACACCCGTGTGCACACCCGAAGACATACACTTACACCTACACGTCCACACACACACACACATGCGCACGCACATGCAGGTTTTTGGGCTCTCTCTCTCTCTCTCTCTCTCTCTTTCTCTCTCTCTCTCTCTCTCTCTCTCTGTCTCTCTCTCTCTCTCCCTCTCTCTCCCTCACTCGCTCCCTCCCTCCCTCCCTCCCTCACTCACTCACTCACTCACTCACTCACTCACTCCCTCCCTCCACATACGTACGTGCCTGGCAAGAGTTGTGTGTTTCGTGTGTTTCGCTGCGAGGTCAGCATTTATTTCTGACAGTATTGTCTGTGATCAAAAGCTGCGCCAGCCGGGGCCGTTGCTGGAGCCAAGTGGGGCAAGGTTCAGCAGGAAAAAAACACGCAAACAGCAATGTTCAAATCTACTTCAGGTGCACCACTTCTTCTTCTTCTTCTTCTTCTTCTTCTTCTACCCTGAACATGTTTTATTCGTGTTTGTTCTTACTTATTGATTTACGCTGGTTTGCGTTTTTGATTTCTCATGTCAGGTGAGAGCGAGCCTGCTGATGCATCCATCCCTGTCGTCACGGAGATGTTTGTGTGGAAGTGGCGAGCTGTGGCTTGCTGTGGCCCTGTCAAACCGAAGGCAAAGCAAGGCTTACGTTGCAGTTCCTTGATGCTACGAATGCTTTCGGGCCACATGTTGTCAAGGATTTTGGAGACGCCAACTATGCGTAGGTCACGGAAAGATGCAATTGCTACTCATCCATTGCCCCAGACTCATCAGAGCTCATTGTTGCCGAACAGCATTCATTGGTGTTCACCCAATTTTGGTCGGGGGCGATGTCGGCCATGCATGGGGAAGCCTCCACTTCCTAGGAAAGACCACCTCTCCAGATTCCAGATAAATATAGCATCTTGAATCTTGCTCCATGTCAAGGGAGTTCTCAGGCAGCCCTGATCAAGCCGCCCTGAGTAATCTAAGTTATGCCATCCCCATTAAGGGGCAACCATTCTGTAAGGACTTATTTCCAAAACCCAAGCACGCAGCCTGCAAGTTGCTTCCTTCTTCTCTCCAAGGCAGGGGGCCACGTCGTCATAGTATGTCCTTGGCTTGCAGACGGATTTGGGCTCCCTCTGGCTTCTGCGAAGCTTGCTAAAACATGTCAGCGCCCACTGGTTGCGAGTTGATTCTACTAAAACCCCCTCAAGATTGGTTGACGACTGGGCAAAGTTGTGTCTTCAAGTGGCCAAGAATGGCTTTGGGCAAACGATGGGTGGGTATGAAAGGTTGCAGAAACGGAGCCAAACGCTGCAAACATGAGGAAGAGAGCAAAGTGCAAGCCGACAGCATCGATCGGGACGTTCCATGGCAGCTCAAAAGGGCCAAGGAAGGCGCGCTCGATTGCCAGAACTGATAAGATGGGTGTCCAAAGCGGCCCAAGGAAACCATAGCTAACAGGGCCGCACGGCCAACAAGGATGCCCAAAGCATCCTTCTGAAGGCAAGTTGAGATTCCTGGGTCCCCTGAGTGGCTCATGGATTCAATGCCATAGAATATGCTATCAATGTATGTATATGCATATATATATATATTTATTTATCTATACATGTATATATATATATATATATATATATCACATGGAGCGAATCTACATAGGCTTCCCCTTTTCCGGGCCCGGAAGCCGTTCGACACACCCATTTCCGAGTAAAGGCCTCAAATAGCAAACGCCAATCATGTGTCATGTTTTGGAATTGGTTTATGTAGTATTGCCTAATTTGTACGTGCTTGCCACAAGGTGAACAAACACTCTTCAGCCACTCCCTCCACTCCTCCACTCACTAATGCCATCTGATATCCACAGAAAATAACTTTCAACACCCGAAGCCGACCCCTATAAATTAAACCATGCCTAGACACCATTGGCCATGGTCAGTGACTGACTCACTTCCGAGCAACACCAACTAACACATGTTCCTTTTGCTCACCTCTTGCAGTCCTCTTGGCCAAACAGAAGAGACGGAAGGAGACGGCCCGCGAGGAGACCGGAGAAGTCTGGACCAGAGGGAAGGACCCTCCAAAAGTCTGAGGGGCCAGCATTGAATGACACTGCCAACAGCTCCACTAATTTGGTTGGGCGGCCGCTGGGGCGGCCAGTGCGAGCTATCCAGGCCGTTCCAAATGGCCACCGGCAGCTGCGCCCAGTGCCTTGTGTTTGGCTGCTGGCTCCAGGGGGGGAATAAGGGCAGAACCACAACATATGGGTCCGTTGGAGATCCTGACGGCCAAAAGGATGTTCCAGCGAAACGGGTCAGGAGAAAAAACAGGTTTAAACCAGATTCCATGTGAGAGGTTTGCCAAGTACTAGCAGTTACTAGTTCGGTCTGTCCCCACAAAGCGCGTCCATGTTCAACAACTCTGACACCCGATTTGTGTTTGGGTTCCTCTATTGACCCCTGCCATTTTTTGTTTTGGGGGGAGTTTCTTACCAATCAGCCGCCAGATTCTGGGCGCGCTCCCAGGCGGCAAGCCGAGGCGCACAAAGTCCTTACTGGCGAAGTGGCCGTAGATCGGCCCCGCGCCCTGGTCCGCCGCCAGGTGGCGTTGGTAGAAGTGGTGGATCACCCCGTGCACGGGGTCGAAGACCTGCGTGGCTCATGGGCCCATGACACCAACAGAGCCTAAGGAGATGCGCCGTGAAACAAGCGCCCATCATCCCTAAGTCACAACTGGATCAAGAGTCTCTTGAGTTAAAAGAGTGTCCGTGATCCCTGCCAGCAGGAATGGCAGAGCTAATATTGCACAACAGTATTGGAATCTGGACCCCTCCCCCCATCCGTGCGTCTTGGCAAAAGTGACAGTACTGCAAACACGTAGAGGAAATACAGATCCAAGGGGGCACCGTGAGGAAGTGAAAAACTCCCAAGCCACAAGCGACCAAAGCCATGTTCACACATATGGGCCTCAAGCTTATGGACAACTTTCAAGAAACAAGTAAGAATAAGATGTGTAGCTCTACACTAAACGGTAGTTTCTAAAAATGGTAAAATGTCTGATAACGGGTCAATTCGCCTGTGAACACAACTCGATTCCTTCACGGATGAGCCGAAGTGCAAAAAAATACATTGTGCTACCATTGTGGTTGTTTTCATCTAATGGCTCCAGCGCACAAACAGAAACAGAAACAGAGACAGAAACACATTCTTGGCAACTCGAATCCCAAAAGGACCAGGAGCGAGCCTGTGCTCAAATGTCGTGCCTTTTGATAGACATTGCAGGGAAGCAAACAAGAAGAAACGCGGCAGAAACACCTCACTGTTTAAACTGGGAACCCTAAAACGAGCAGTCCCGCTTGGCTTCCCTCCACGTATCACAACTCCAAAAAAGCTCACCCAAATGCGTAGAGGAGCATCTCAGGGCTCCACCGTGCAACAAAACGCTGGCTGTTCGGTGGTTCTCAAAGCCAGCGGTCATCCGCAATTCAAGGCGTCCCAAAAGGAAGAGCCAGTCTTCGAGCAACCCTGCAGCCGTTTATTTCCATGAGTAACTTGTATCCCCGGCCCCCCAAAACCCAAATAATCTCTATGACCGGAACATCCACGGCCAAGGTCCCACGGTCCAAGCCCTCGGTTTTTGAAGAGTGGCAGGCCCGTTGGGGTCGTTCTCCCCACAGCCCTGCTGGTCCATGAGGTGGTAGGTGGGCGCGCTCTGGCCGCGGGCGGGCTTCTGAGGCCCGGGAGAACCCACACTTCATTTTTGCACACAAAGACCATGAAGACTTCATCCAAGAAGCTGGTTTCCTTGTATAACACCTCCAGAATATGGCTCCCAACCTTGAGACACAATGCTGACCCTCTCAAACGTGGCCCGGTGCGCAGGCCCCCCTTTAGAAGACTGCTGGGTGTGCATGTTCATGTTGTGGGACAAAGCTCCCCTGCTCAAACGACATCTTGCTGTGTGCACACCTGTGTATGTGTGTCCATGCGCATTAATTAGCTCATACTTGACCAAGCCAAGCAAAGATTTCCTGAGGCTGCTTGACCTTCTAGCGAAGTCGCCATGATGAGTCCGTATCTGTATTGTAAGCCCCCCTGAATCTTGGCATTCAACATCCACAAAGTCAATCACACACTCGCCCAATCCGCAGGCAAGATAGACACCTTCGAAACCAATGACAAGCGAAACAAATGGTTGGAATCAAGCATTGCCAACGACAAAAAGACCAATATCTGCCAAGAGAAGAGCCGTTTGTTTGATTGCTTGGACACGGGCAGGCAGTTTGGGTCAAGATGGTCAAGCGAGTGGTGTAGCTCTCCCATGCTCACTAAGCTATGCCAAACAGCATGGTAATGACGAACCAAATCTCAATGATATATTCCCGGAGCCAGGAATTTTGACAGAACTCCTAACATGAAGGCACGGTCATGTGTCCTGAAAGACGACACACTGTTCCAAGAATGTGTCTCGCTCCAGAAGCAACGAATGAGTTGCGGTTGACTTTTTGCGGCCTCTGAGCCATTGGCTCATTGTGAAAATCGCGAGTCAAAAGAGCAGAACATCAACTCGACTTGCGACCAGAGCTGGGAGTTCGCCTCAAAGGGGGCGCCGCAGGCTTCTTGGCCCGGCCAGCACGGCACCTGCCCGGGGCCCGTCACGCAGGCGTGGCCTTCGCGACGCGATGGATGATTTACGGCATCGGTCACCCAAGGAGCAGAACTCAGAGAGACCTTGTCTAGGTCCTCCAGTAGAGAGGTTAGAATAAGGGTACAACTTCTTTTTTGTAGTCTATTTTAGCAGGGGACCCCTCCCCAAAAAAAGGGTAAAAGGGCATTACTGGGGGACCTAGTTCTGGCAGCAAACAACCAAACACACCATGTCCTGTCGCGCGATGCGTCCGGCAGCTTTGCAAAACCTGCCGGCCAGGTGGCCTAAATGTACATGGGGAACCCCATGGATGGACCCTTTTTGGGTGAGGGTCCAGCACACACACACACATGTACACAGTCGTGGTACCTGGAGCTAAAGTCGGATGTGGGTATGAAAACTACATCGCCAGGGCGTGCCTTGCCGAACTGTCCACCAGCTCGACTTGCGCAGTGGAAACGCTGCTCGCTCAACTTCTCTTTGAGCACCCTGCTTCGCGATACAGCCCGGTGATCAGGCACACAACAAAAAGCGCCCTGCCGAATTGTCTGGTGCTTGTAAACATCTCGTTTGCTCGTTTTAGACAGAAGAACCCACAACGTCACAGACAAAAGAGAAAGCTGTCTTTGACGAAGCATCAAAGGCACATTGCGGATGACACAGGCAGTCGCCCTGAATGAAACCCAAGAATTACAGCAATCCCAGGCTATGACAAGCGCAGCACTCATCCAAATCCAGGGAAGGTAAGAGCTTCTTGACCAATCCCTTCGAGCAACTTGAGATCTACGTTTACCCGAGCTTCGACCGGAATTCCTCTTAAGGCAATCCGCTTGTTTGGTCGCTCCTAAAATGAATCCGACAGGACACCAGCAACCGTTGCCGTGTGACTTTTTCAGGAAGCTGTTCAGCCCAACGGGGAAGCTGTGGCTCAGCTGCTGTTTGTTCTGGCGAGGCGCTCACAGCCAGCTGCAGCCATGCTGAAACAATGGCCGGCATGAGGAGCAAAGCCGGGCGAGTACCAGAAAAGCCAAAGATGAACTGAGTTCCTGAGTGGATTGGCTCTAAAGTGGCCATGCTGTTTGTTTGCTACTAAATGCTTACCAAGGCAAGGTCCAGAATCTGTGGGGAGTTGAGCAAACGGTCTCGTAGACTCATGAAGAATATGGGCCAGCTTGAGGACCCAGGTTCCACATGGACCCTCCTTTGAACGGGGGCCTCAAAAGAGGATAAACGCCAATTTGACAACCTTTCCAAACCACTTTGCTGCAGTAGCTTCCGTTGACAGATGTTTGTAAGGTACCTCTAATGTTGGAAAATCAACCACACAAATGGCCAAAGAGGAGGGCCGGCTGTTCGATGTGTTGACTGCGTCCTCTCCTTTCCGAGAGTCCGCTGAGATTCCACCAGGTGAAAGACCCTGGCAACCGAATGGACAACTCAAACTCAGCTGGGGCTGGATGTGTCAAAAGTGGTATCCACGAATGACCCAACTGCAAAGCCCTGCCCTGTATGAGCCAAAATTGCCACGCACCCCGTGGAAGGAATCACATATGGCAGCTCAATCGGTCGGTGACCTTGAGCCAGAGGCCTTTGCTGTCTTGTTTCAATCTGGGACTATATTAGCGCTTTCAGCAAGGGGAACAGGGTAGTGCATTACTTTGGGTGCAGTAGCAATGATTCATTCAACCTTGATCTGGTAACCACATTCCATTGAGCTTTGAGGCATGCTGTTGTCCAATGCAGCTAGACTTGATCACATAAAACCTGGTAGTCCTGCTAGATTGGACCGTTAAAGTCTAAAATCTTCTGATTGGCTGACCTTGCTGTGCGTTCCGTAAGCCTACTATTAGGCGTTCCTTATCGCTTTGGACACCTTCCTGGTATCTTGCCTTTTTGCTCTCCCGATCGTTTTGCCCCCTTGCAACGGTTGATCCTTATGGTGCCCGACGCAATCATGTGGTTGGACATCCCCGAAGCCCTCGAAAGAACAGCAACTAATATGTACCTGTTGCCCTGTGACCGGCCTTCGGCCGGCTTCTTTGAGGAAGTATCCCCGAAAGATCCCAATTGTCTAAGCATCCTTCTTTACGGGTCAAGATTTAATTTGGGAATGTTTTTTTGGTTTTGTTTGGGATGTTGTTTTTTGCGCCTCGGCTAGTAAAATGCTGTATTTTGCAGCATTTCTCACGACATGTACGAAAACTAGCCCGTCAACATCATCAGCATCGTTTTCAACATCCCCCGCATGTCCAGCCAACATCCGCAGCATCACTAGCAAATAGTCTCATCATCAGTTCCGCTCCGGCAAGGTAGGTAGGTATTTATGTAAGCATGTTAAAAAAAAGAAAGGGGGGGTGTTTCCATGATGAAACACTTAAAAGTAGTCGGGGGGTTGGGGGATGTCGAAAAGGTGATGATTCAAGTCGGGGTGCATTGTAATCGCTGCCAAAAGTCTAAAAAGTAGCGGGGGTGAGACCCACTGCCGGGGGTACCGTATCCCCGAAGGGAGCTGGTACCTTGTGGTAGTAGAGAATGTATTTGTAGGTCCCCGAATCTATTCTGCAAGAGAGTCCAATATGCCAATAGTGGAGGAACTGAGAATGGAAGTCCCTGGTGGTGTAATATGCACAATGAATACCTGCAAGGCGCTCTGCTAGGTCCTTTTGTAATGGCTGCAGGATGCAACGGTGCTACAAGATAGGGCCTTGAGCCAAAATGGTATGTGTGTGGTGCAGGGTCAATTGCGAAGCAAAAGCAACACAAGACATACACAATTTCTTTTGACCCTGCTTGGCTTCATGGCCTTTAGCCGTAGCCATACTTATGGTGTGCTTGCCGTAGCCATATCGAAAATTAAATCATCCTGTTCTGTCGCGGGTGAAATGTCTTGGTGGCAGAATGCAAAATGCTTTGTACTGATTGGACGAGATACATGACTGCATCTAAAACGGAAATGTGAGAAACACTTTGTACACGCGGGATGGTGTGAAACTATTGATCACTCACGAGCATAGTCTTGATGTGCAGGAGGATCAATCGATTGGAATTCGTGGCGTCGTTTTTCGTGTGATGGTTCTCAGCGTGGATCGTCATAGCATCTCATCGCTTCTGCGAGTACCAACGGTAGCTGCTATCGGATTGGCTTGCATATCCTCCGCCATAATCTTCCCAACCTTGATAGCCGGAGCTCTTCATCCTTGCTGATAGGATTGGTTCCATGGCTTCCATGCTGTCTCATTCTCCTTCTTCTTGTTCTCTTTGTACTCCTTCTTGCGGTGGTAATTCCTTTCTTGATCAGCTGCAAGGCTGCGAATGTAGACCAGCAATGGGGTGTGAGAGTCGGAGTCGCATGGTCCAAGCATTAGCATCTCATTGTTGAGGTGCTTGTAGCGCTCGGCGGAAGTGACCTTGTAATCGGAGATGACTTTGTCAACACCTTCGATCATGGAATCCATCGTATCTTGGTCGAGCTTGGCAATCTCGAATTGACGGAATTCTCGTTGGATGTCAGTCCTTCCCCAACTGAACGCAAAGGTCATCATGCAATCCGGAAACGTTCTGTCAAATCCTGAACCTTCTTTCATGTAAAGATGGTGACGGCCAATGGATTTAATTGTGCAAGAGGTCGACATGGTGAACTCCATTCGCTCTGCCAACGGCATGTCTTGTGTTCCATTCCAAAGGTTCTTGAACTTTCCCATAATGTAGTTCACGAGGCCGTGTTGAGGATTGTAAACGGATTGTAGCTTACTGAACGTATTTGCGGACTTGTTGGCCTCGCCTGTGGTTGCGTTGCAGTGGTACTCAGTGACGAGCGGCATGATGCCCTTCTGGATGTCGTCTTTTGCCGCACCATGGCTGACGGAAAACTCCAATGGTGGCAAATGGAAGGTCAGCTCTTGTGACACGGCGGGCGTCGTAGGAGAGAACAGGGTTCTGAGTGGATTTTGGAAATGTTCCGCGAATCTCATTGTTCTGCTGGATGTGGATGACTACAATCTCGCTGCTCTTGCCATGCCATGTACGGTGGTGCGTGGAGGCAATCTCTGTCCAATATACTTCTCCTGATTGAGGAACATGGAGGTTCCGGTGGATGCCAAACAGTCGGGTGTTGGAGTATCATGGTCCGGATCATTGCAACCGTCTTCGAGCCCGAAGAAACATCTGAACATTCCGAATGTTGTACTCCAGAACTGGCTCTTCGTTGAAATGTAACGCGCCAGCAGTTCGACTCTGGCGTGTTTTCCACCTTGGACAAAGCATGCGATGGACTTGGATGGCCAAAGCTTGATGACGATGCCCTTATATCCGCATTTTATGAACAGCTTGATGAGATCGGAGGTTTTATCTTCTGCCTCGTTGATGCAAAGGATATGCCATCAGCTCCTTGCATCAGGGATCCCAGATTGGTCGTGAATGACTTGATGAGCTCGGGATCGTTGTAGTTCCTCAACTTCTTGAGTCCGATCGGAAGTCGCAGTGGATACCCCGAAGGGTGCTGCGCTGCTCTGAACTCTTCCATGGTCGGATGCTCACCTAGAACTCATCTTCATCGAGGTTCTCATCTGGATTCACGTGTGCCAAGGATCTCAACTCGCAATCGGTCAGGTCAGGGTGTGTCTTCTTAGGATCCGTGTGGTACCTTTGCACGAACTCCGTGAATGACTGCTGAATCTCGGCGAGCTCCTTTGCAGCATCAGCCTTGGACATTTCCCGGTCCAAATAGGTGTCCTGAAATTCACGGTTGAATTCAGCCACATTGGCCTGATTGGGGGGTTCCACAATGACCTTGACCTTGACTTTGACGGATCGATCTTCTTTTGTACGCATCATGGTCTACCGAATGCCGTCTCTTCTTGGTCTCGCTGGATTGCTCTTGTTCAGGTTGATATTTGTTGCGCTTGTCGTGGGAGCTGCCCTTGCCAATGTGCTTGAAAAAGTGCTCAGCAAACTCCTGCTTCTTCATGATCCAGTGGCTGTGCATAAGAGGCTGTCCATCAGTATCGAATGCTGCAATGATGCTGCATGGATCGATGGTGCTTTCTGACAGGGCAGCTCTTTCTTCCGCGATTCGGATGTTGTGCTGGTTGTTCTGTGTAAATGCAAGGATCAGCAATGCATTGTGTCCCTTAGGGACATGGGTCAGCGCTACGTCTGATTCCTGATCATCATAGATGATCTCATCGATGCATGCCATGTGGACGTGTTGTCTTCCCCGAGGGGTGCTAGTTTGTCCTGGCTCGATTCCTTGCTGCAGGATCTTCTCGATCTGAGTTCCATAGGTGGCATGGAACATGAATGTGACGGCCTTCTTCCTGAACGGAACGATCTTCCTGTCCTGCTCGATGGATTTCGGCGCTGCTGTGTTCTCACCTTCATGGTCCTGATCACGAGGCTTGGATGCATTGGGCAAATCGTATGATGGCTCTTCCCAGGTGTTCTTCCACAAGGGTCTCCCCAATGGTTTCCAGCTCATCGTGCCGCGAATGACCACTGACGCATCACATACAGCTCCACGCAGTCATCGTGGTAGAATGACTTGCCGTCAGGCTTGAGTGCACGGACGGAATGCTGCTTTGGGTGTGAGGCTGTCAATCCATCGGTCTCTGGGGACAATGGCGTTCCTTGCTTCCCGTTCTTGGTACGATCCATCAAACTTATACACGAACGCTATCTTGAATCTGGATTTTCCAAAGGTGGAAGCATGGTCATCAAGAATATGCCTGGTATGGTGCCAAGGAAGCTTCGCGCATGGGTGACCGCACACAATGCCTCATACAGTTCGCATGATCCATCCAGGTTGAAATTGATAGCCCTCTTCAGTTCTCGTCCTTCTCGTGGATGGTGTCGAAGGCATTCGGAAAACAGTCTGCTCATTCTCTCCACTCTCCAAAGGATGAAGTGAACGATGGGCTTCGCATAGGACTGATCCATTGAGAAATACTCGCAGATGGATTCGGCATTGGTGGTGGTCTTGTCCATGTCGATCTTCCCATTGTGGGTTACCATTGGTATGACATCAGTGCTGAAACTCGCGGGATCGTCGTTGATCAGGCAACACATGCCGTAGATCTTCTTGATATAGGCCATGTACGCATTCTCTCCCTGAGTGTCCTCTCCACGAATGGTCATTGAACTTGGTCTTTAATCAGCATGGCTTGTCACGGGGCCCTCGCAGATTTTGTGGAACATAGTTGAATTCTGGATGCTTCTCTTGGATGGTGCGGCACTCACGGTAGTACTGCTTCACAATGAATAGAAACTTGTGGTTTCAGAATGGCGAAGGATTCGCGGTATCCCTCAAAAGCTTTATTCCCATCTGCTCTGGCTTGTTGGGGCCCACCCGCTTGGATTGTTCAAGGAATGCTGGAGGTGCCTTCATCGTTGGCCGTCTTGGAAGTGGTGGTCGTTCTTCATGACGATGTTTGACATTGTCGGACTCCGTCTCTTCGTCCAAGGTCATGGATGGCTGCGCCTTGATCTTCGCTGTGAGGCTGAGTGGTGGAACTGGAGGCTGCGTAGGCATTGCCTTCTGCCTTCTTGTCTTCATCGCTGTCGGAATCTGCCTGCTCCATTGGAATGTCTTCTTCCTCCTGGCGGTCGGATTTAGGCTTCTTGTCGTCCTTGGTCTCGCCCATGATGTAATCGGATGCGGATGATTCGTCATCTTCATCGCTCTGTGATGGGTGAGTCCTTGAGTGGAGAAGCTCGTCTCTTTCCGGCCGGCTTCGGAGTGGATGGCTTTGACTTGCCGATTCCGAAAAGGCTTGCAAGGAGCGGCATGTCGCTGTCAATCGGAAAAAGCATACACGATCGCAAAGGTCGAATTGGTTGTAAACCAAACTGGCTGCGGATGCAGACACATATTTCTTGAGGTTCAAGAGAGGTCACATGCAAAATAGTCACCACGGCGTTGGGGAATTGAAAAGCGCTAAAATGAAAAATTCATGCATTGAAAATTCATGGACATGTGGATCATGCCCAAGTTCCCCAGTAAGCAAACATGGATTCTGCTATCCCGACTCCTGCAAATGCGGTTGGATCGGGTCCGTGCTTCGTATTGTGTGCTAGCCATTCAACCAAAAATGCCTTGTTCTGCAACATGGTGCGGAAGGGTGCATGAGCGTCCACATTCATGAGGTTGCCTGTCAATACTGCCTTGATAAGCTCATCTGCCTTCGCTGAATGCTTGGTCAGCGAATCTGCTAGACAGTCCTCACTTCGCACATGTGCAAGATCGTGCATCTGGCCACTATTGCTCTCCTTTCGCAACATTTGGATTAAATGCATTGTTTCTTTCTGCTCTGGTTGATGTGTTGTGGATGCTGTTGTAACAAGATTGCTAGCATCTGTGCGGATATGGACATCCGCGAATTCGCCTGTAATGTCTGACCAAGTCCGCGTAGAAATAGAGCTGAACCGTAACAACGCATTAGTCCATGCAATTCAGCAACAGTTGTGGACATGGTTGTGGCGGTGATCTTATGCGTCTCATAGTCGACCAGTGAGCCTCTCGAATTCGATGAGCCCTGGCGAAGATCTCTTTGCTCTGCAAGAAAGATAACATGTGCACGCTGGGATGACTTGTCTTCATTATTGCGGTAGGAGGCATCTGGATAGCCTACTATTCGGGTCTTCCCACGAAGGGCCAGAATCTCATGCTAAGCGAATGCTTTTGATGCTTCTGACTGTCTTGTTGATGGCGCGAACGTCATGAATGGTTGTTGATGATGCCTTGGATGCACACCTGGAGAATTGACAGCCAATGTGGAATTGTGTTCGCGATTGTAACCAGTTGATCTGACCTAAATTCTGTAATTAAGCAGTATGCATTTGAGGAGTGAGTGGTGTATCATCCTTTAGATGCTTGTTAAAGGTGATCTCCTGAAGTTCGCCAATGGCAACGTTCTGGTGGACATTGATGTACCAACCGTGCTTGTCGTCATGCTTCCATAGGATTCGTTGTCCAACGAAGAGGCAATCATTCTTGTCTTCTGAACCGACTTGGAAATCTTTACGAAGTCGTCCCACGATTTCCTTCTCAAACACGTCATCCCCGGTCATAAGAAGATCATCTACATGAAGGGAAAGTGCTCCATGAACTTGTCGATTCTTGGCGTTATGACCGGAAACGGGGTTTATGAGGCAATCAACTGCTCCTTCAAGATCGAATGTGTTGGATGACTTCCTTTCACTGATCGGCGAGGATTGTGGAAGCTGTTTACCGTAGTAAACATATGTACAACGATCTGCTCGCGTTGGCACTAATCCGTATGAACGGAGGGCCGAATCTAGGATGTTCCACCATCTGCGTGGTGCGTCATTCAGCCCATAAGCAGGCTTCTTCATACGCGCACCGATGTGTGGCGGATATCCCATTTCAGGAGGGATCTGACAAATGATGTCACGATTCTGGTCGTATGCTTCGCCTTGAAGGAATCTTCAAATCCATGTGAAATATATTCCAGCCCTTGTTTGCGGCTGCTTGGATTGCAAGGCGGAAGCCACTCCTGGATGCAGCAGGACTGTCTGCCTGCTGATCGTTCTTCTGCTTGTCTTGAAAACCTCGGAGGACCCATCGGGCTTTTGTCTTCAGGAAGTTCCCGTCTTTATCTCGCTTCAGGGTGACAACCCAGCGACCGGTGACCCAATGCCTGACCTGAATCTTTCGTGTGTCGACTAGGTCGAACACTTCATTGTCAAGCCAGGATTTGCACTCGAGGTGTTTGGCTTCAAGAAATTGCCTCTGGCAAGCCTTCGTCTCAGTGGCTGTTGCTTCCTTCCGCTTCTTACCGATAAGTGCGGATGTGGATGAAGCCTTCAAGGATTCTTGCTTGGATGTCAACAATACCAGGGGTGCTCGGTCATCGTCTGTCATGTTCTTGCACAGCCGGACAACATGATCCTTGTCTGTGTACTTCTGATGAGAAAATCCACATCTGTTGGATGGTTTTACTTGTCCAAGAAGAACAGGGTCAATGTCTCTCGGAACCGTAAAGGATCCTGTGTTGGCACAGATCTTCTGATCGGATGTCATGAGTGACCAGTGTGCTTCATCAAGAACAAGGTCGGCATCCTGATCATCGTACTGCCTCGTCCTCTGAGAGTCGTCAGACTCATCTTCTTCTCGGTCAGTGTACTGCATAGTTCTTTGTGAATTTCCAGTGCCGGATGAAGTTGGAACGTGAGGGAGCAGTTCTTCCTCACTGTCGGATTGCGTCGGCAAGTTGACTGGATTGTTTGGATTGAAGTTGGATGAAGCTTCAGATTCGTTCTTAAGAGATGAACCAGGCGAATCTTCGTCGTCTGGATTCTCACCTGGCTTCTTCTTCTTCTTTCCTGTCTTCTGCTTCTTGGATGAACTGCTCTGCGCAGGAGGTGCAGTTGTTTCTTCTTCTTGTGTAAGGTTGGGTAGTTAAAGCTCTTCATCATCGTTTTCTGCTTCGGGGTTCGTCAGAATTGCAGGTGGTGATGGCACCACAACAGTCGGAAGAATCGGTTGAGATGATGGCGACTGAGACGGCAAAGGAACATCACCTCCCAGTCGATTGAGCCCACTTGAGAAAAAAAAGGCGGCTTTTGCCGTTTGACCGCGGGAGTTCCCCTGCCCGGTTTGTCACGCGGTGGTGGATCTACTGGACTGTCCGGTGAGACACCTGGCAGTGCTGGCGGCATAGGATGATCTGGGCGATCATGCTGATCAGGCTGATGTGGAGGATTTGGAGGAGGACCTGACATGTGCTTGTCCGGTGGAGTTGGAGGTCTTGGATCAGGCATGGGATGGTCCGGCTGATCAGGTGGCTGCTGCGTGTCAGAAGGTCGGGTGAGTTCATCGGATTCATGGGACCGACCTGGATGGGCATCGGTTTGATAGCCGGTGCATCTGAGAAAGGACTGACGAGTACATCACCGCATGCCACGTCTTCGGATTGTAGTTCTCCCAATTGCACTTCGATGCTGGCAAGACCCAAAAATCCTGTTCAGCTGATCTGGTTGCCAAAAGGCTATGACGGCATCGTCCGGAGGTGAGTTGATGGGCATGTTGATGCCTATCGTGTGGACATATGCCGTACATGCATCGTACTGCGTGGAGGAGATGCACAACCATTCCACATGTACTGACATCGCCAGTCATTCGGATTCTGCTTGAAAACGTCGATTGCAGTTCCCGAAGGGTATTGTTTCAGCGTTCTCTGAAACTTCTGGACTAAGTGGCTATTGATGACTAACGGCGGAACATGCTTGTTGAACGGGAGGTCCTGGATTCTATCAGCGGTGCTGCTGCTAGTCATGTTGAACTCCTTGTCAATGGCAGCCGTCTCCTGTCGAAGGATATCTGCCTGCTTGTCGGTGAACGGCTCAAAGATGTCCTCGAGGAGGTACACTTCATTGTCAAGCGGTTTCACCTTCAGGTGACGCAGGATGATGTGCGCGAGATCCTGGCAGAACTGATACGGATACACCTGTGCAGTTTAGTTCTGCTTCCGTAAGTGCCAGCATTTCCCTCGAGGGGTTGATGCTCATGTTTCACTGAGCAAGTGAAGTTTGTACACTTTCAATAAATCGGTCTCATTACCTCGGGAGGTAAGCAGTGCATTAAGCTTGTCGGCTTGAGACATCTGAGTCCGGATTCAGGATCTTTCAGTCCGTACGCACAGAAATGGAAGTCTCCCCAAGTCACGGATGGATCCAAAAAGAGTTGCGTCATGCAATTCAAGTTCCAGATCCTGGATGTTTGGGGATTTTCAATGATGAAATATCTTCTGTGCTTCAGCTGATATCGCGCGATGGATGCCACGAACTCGATCATGGGCATGTAGCGCTGTCGCTTTTCCCAAACTCTCTGTTGATCCTTTTGGATGTTCTGCATGTTTGACCACGGTCCACAGACTGGCGCCATGAGAGTGAGATCAGGCGCTTGCTCCTTGATGATCTCCATGACCATGTGTCGTCCCTTGGATGTCACGACGTCAAATCCGCTTCGAATGTGAACTGGAGTCCCAACCTTCAGACCGGACAGTGCACAGCATTGACTGAACCTGGCACTTCCTGCAAAGATCTCGAGAACGTGGATCTTCCCCTTGTGTACACAGTTCCAATGTGCTTCCTCAGGGATGGTTGTCATATCTTCTACGAACATGTTCTCCGAAGATCTCGATGCTGCAGGCTGAGGAGTTGATTTTCCAGCAATGCGTAATGGTCGTGAGGATTCTGGCTTCGGAGTTGGAATGGATGATCTCTTCTCCTTGGAGTCAGTGGAAGAACCTCCTTGTTCTTTCTGCAAGGATTCTTTCTCGTCAGGCAATAAGAAATCAATTCCAGGTTTCCCCGGAGGGATGGTCTCATCCTTTCTGACCTTCGTCATGTATGAGTCTTGATCCGAGATCAAGTCCAACCATTGCTCCTTCTAAGGAAATGACTTTTCCTTTTAACCATATTCCTCCTTTGCTTCCATCGGAACGAATCTTGGATTTGTCTTCCTGCCAGTAAAATACCTTGTCCTTCACCTGAAGAGGTTTGGAGCTCAGTCTGAAGTTCTGAGCGAGATCTCTCTGGATGTCCTCAGATTGACGAGCCTCTTGGAATGCCTGCTTGGACAGCTGCTTAATTTGGATTGCTGTAAGCTCTTCCTCATTCCGGTCGATCGCCAATTGAGTTGGTGTGCGACATCAAGTTGGATGAGATCTGCAGGTCTTCGTCCGAATGGAGCTCCAGAAGCGTTACACCCCCATAGGTGACAGTTTGGTTTCTGACAGTTGCTGCTGCCTTCACAAGTTGTCGGTATGTCACTTTCTTCAATGTCGCAGGTGCATTACCTGACTTGATCGAGTGGAGCATGATCTTCAGCTGAGCCGACAATAACCGAACTGCTGCTTCAGCTCGATTTGGCCATGGTGTATTTGGTCCCAGAAATATCGGTGTGATGTCGAGGGACTGGTAGAAATGTTCCCATGTCTCCGTCATGAAGGTTTGATCGCCGACAACTGATTTTGGCTGCAGGTGGCACTGGTCAAAACGGTTCCTGAGGACAGTGATGTTCTCGGCTTCTTGCGCAGTTGTCGCTGCCTCGGCGGTGAGCAATGTTGTTGCTCCATCCAGGATGACAAAACAATGATATGTTCTCCGGTCCCAAGAGGAACCTGACAGTGATCAATGAATGTCATGTCTCCGAATGTGCCCGCTCGAAGTCCACTCGTCTTGCTTCTTGAAGGTGCATGTTTTGCTGCTTGGCAAACCTCGCATTCACTGCTGATCTTGTCAAACAGATCGTAGATTGATTTTGGTAAGTGAAGCGCACGAGTCCTGAATCGAAATTGGTCGGTAGTCATATGATGATGCTGAAGATGGAGCTTTTTCAGCTCTTCTGGCTTGGACAATCGCTGATGAATTCTGCCTAAGGGCGGAAGTGAAGTAGGTTCTTCTTTGGATGGCGTTGCAGGATCTGGCTCAATAGTCGACTGGCCCTTCTTGTCGATGATCCTGTCTGCTGCCGATCCTGAACCGGATTCTTTGTCTTTCAGCGAGTCGTCCCCGAAGGTGATAATGGTCTTACCCGTGCACAGGTTGGTCAATGGTTTGCTCTCCTGGGATGTAAGTATCCAATTGTCTTCAAGGATTTCTGGATCCCCATCCTTCGGATGCATCACTGATTTCCGTTGTACGCTCTCGGCTGATGTTGTCAGGATTTACCGGACACTCCTTTAATCCCGTCGGTGTGAAAAGTGCCTTGCGAGGCGTGATGCGCGCACGGATGAGCTAGCTGCTTGTTCTTCTTATCGAGTATCCAGTGATCCTGCTTCAGAAAACCAATTGTTTGGGAGTCGCTGTCTCTTCTTTCGCCTCGGTTTCCTTGGATGCACAGACTTGTTCACTCACTGAGTGTTCCCTCGAGGGGAATTGGAGTAGACGTAGTTGGTGAGGCCCTTGATGGCGATCTCTCCATGGGATTTCACTCTTGCTACTCCAGCAAGATCGACGAGCACATGTCCTGTACCGGATACCGGAACTGCTTGACGATTCATGCCAAAAGCCTTACACGTGATCTTGTGATTGATGGTCATGTACAGGTTCGCATCTGACCAATGCTCAGGAGGGTCGGTGCAGTTCCTTGTTCAAGGATGTCGATGTTGGTGCTGCATGGAGGTGTCGTATGATACCTTAGGCGCAAGGTCCAGTTTACCTTGGCTGTCTCTGCATTTGCAGAAGTGAACTTGGTCTCGTCCGGGATGTACGAGTAGGATATGAGGTTTTTCATAGGTTCGATGGCCTGGGTAAAACGCTGGATTGCATGCCAGCTGCCCATGGCTCTGGTACATCCGTTGTCCAGGATCGCATAGGTTGGATTGTGCTGCGGGTTGATGACAGGCGCCATCAGCTTTGTTGCCAGTAGGCTTTGTTTGTCCTCGTTGTTGACTGCTCAGAAACTGCATCGGCTTGGATCAGCTTTTCATCGATGGCGTCTTTCTCATGCTGCTCATATGCGTCATGGAATGCCATCATCGCTTCTGCTGTGCTGGATGACTCATTGTTCACTCCAATTCCAGGATGGATCCCATCCTGATCTGTCCAACCGGCATATGTAGGCGCTGTGGATGGCGCAGTCGGCTGCATGGCGGGCTGCTCCTCCGTCTTCTCTGCAATGGCTGCGAACGTCTTGGACTTTCCTTTTGCTTGTCCGCCCTTTCCTTTGCCATTGTCATAGGATGGATAACCTTTGTTTCCATCATAGGGATATTGGAATTTCGATTTTCCTTTCTTTCCCCTTCTTTCCTTTGCCTTTTCCCCAATATGCCTAGTCGTAGGGATCCTGATTTTCGTTGGCCATATTGGCCTTCCCGCCAGAGCTACCTCTTCGAAAGGGTTTGAAGCCACCTCGTTGGTGACTGTCCTTTTTGCTTGTCGATTTTCCTTTTCCTTTTCTCTTCTTGAATCTGAAATTCCGGCCAGACACGTTTCTCGCAACAAACGCATCGTTCTCCTCCAGTACCCAAAATGTCTCCTCATCGTTGGTGGACATGAAACCTTCTTGTCCTTCTTCGTCTTCCACCCAGAAGCCTTCTTCTCCCTCGTATTCTGATTGTTCGAGGATGTAGAAGGTGTTGTTCCGATTTCCTCCTGGAGGTCGGATGGATGGATCCAGCTTTTGACGTGGACATAGAACACCTGCCACATATTCTACAAGTCAACCCCCGGTTGCACCGTGTTGCGTTCAAAAAAAAGGGATGGACTTGTCCAAACCTATGTACCCAGAGGAGGGGGTTGGGAGGTTGGGAAGAAACCCTTCATAGCAGCCCTTGAAAACCCTTGCTCGTGTTTTTTCCAAGTACATACCCTTGTTCATACTGGTACTGCGTTTTCATCATCTCGTATGAATAATTCTCAAGCGAAATGTTTGTTAATGACATTGCACTGATCAGCCTTTCTCTTTGCTGATCTGACAATTCACTTTGGATCGCGGTGCCTTGTCTGCATGCCTGTAAGGTGCTGCCTGAGTACTTCTGGATTGTCTGTCTGCAGCAGATCTGGAGGCTCGTGTACCAGCGGCTTGCTGGTGCGCGGCAATTCTTCTTGCATTGGCTGAAGCTATGAACTCTGGTGACTGTGCCGTATGAGCTGGCATCAGGTCCATCCAGGCTGCCTTCAATCTCATCAAGAGGATCTCAGATTTTGATGTAAATATGAGGTACTCGGTGTTCTGCCTCCGGTGATTGAAGAAACTGAGAAGTCTGTACAAGTACACGTTGGTCGACCCTTTTAGGAAGAACTTCTTCAGCGTGTTCTTGAAATAATTGGCTCCTTCGTCAGGATCCTGCAAGAGGTCGTTGTGGAGGACTGCCTTGTACATATGGGCATCTCCAGTGAGACGACTCTTGAGGAGTGGTCCTCTCTTGGAGGCATCGATTGTAGTGAATGTCACCCAATCATCTACAAGTTCTTGGAGCTGGTATGTTCTGGTAGTAGAGAATGTATTTGTCCCTGGGTCTATTCCGCAAGAGAGTCCAATATGCCAATAGTGGAGGAACTGAGAATGGAAGTCCCTGGTGAATACCTGCAAGGCGCTCTCGGGTCAATTGCGAAGCAAAAGCAACACAGGGGGGGTGGGGGGTCCCCCCCCATGAAACATACCTACATGCATACATGCATACATGCATACAGGCATACGTACATACATAAACATCAATATGAACGGCAGCCCCCATGATGGCCCAAAAAATGAGGATTCAACTAGGGGTGCAATTTAATCCCTGTAAAATACATGAAAAGTAGCGGGGGGGTTTGGGGGGGGGGGGGCAGCCCCCACCACGATGATCGAAACGTGATGATTCAATTAGGGGTGCGTTTATTCTTTGCAAACAAATCCAGAAGTAGAGACGAACTGGTGAGGCTGAGGATGGGAAGCCAAGGCCAAAAACCAACATTACTCTCAAGGAGGCAAGGGTCTGGTTGCTGAACAAATTACGGCAGACTCATACTGGCTCAAAAATAGGGTTTGCCCTTCACTTCAGTGCGTGAGCAAATCTTGTAAGAAAATGCGATGTTCCTTCAAAGGGAGGAGGTAAGCCCTACCCCCTACCGCAGCTCAGCGCTGGCCGCCAAGAAGCACCGTGCCTTCAGAACAGCCGATGCCCAGCATGGGCCTGACATCAGTGTCCAGACAATTGGTTTCTGACAAATTGCCGCCCTCGCAACATTGCTTACAACTTTGAAGCTGAGAAGGGTAAATAGTCAGCCCGGCCCAACTTGGTGCATCATGCAATGGGGGCTCTGAAACTAGTGGTATCCCTGACTTTCCACCAAGCGCCACTCAACAAAAAGGCCCCCTCAACAAACCCGCTTCTTCGCGGCGCGTGTAAGGTCTCTTTGCAGCTCGTGTAGCGTCAGGCAGGCAACGCAGAGTTGCTTTCGAACAAGTCACGCGATGGCTGGGTGACGCCTCAAAGCACCCGCGCCCAAGGCTGCGCAACTTAGCGGCGGAACAGAAGTCGCTTTGAGGTAACTGCGCGCCGGGGCGTTTGATAAACGATGCGAACCAGTCGCAAAAGAGGCTAGTTCCTAAACAACGCTGAAGCACGGGCTGAAGCAGTGCTCCGCGGAGGATCCAAGCAACTCTGGAGCACATTGGAGCCTCGACGACGCTGCCTCGGCGGGTGCAGGATTTCAAGCGAAGCATTGACGCGATAAGCGCTTGGCAAATGCTCCTGCAAACCAACGCGTTGTGAGTTGATCACGTCAATTGTCAACCGTGTGGCCCGTGCTTCCAGGTTGTTGACCTGACTGGTCTGGTTTCCGCATGTGACTATGTTGAGACATGGGTGGAACATCCTAAAACGGGTGGTCGTCCTTTGTCTTTTCTTTGGAACAACAATGCACCCAAAACACTGCCATGCAAAAAACAATCAGAGATCCCACTATGTGAGGGTCTGGCCGCCCATCGTGGCTCGTAAGGGAACCCTCCCAAAAAGGAAGGAACGCATGGCCCTAGGCAAGGTGACCAGCCAGAGACTCCGAGGTTTGTAGTTTCTTCAGCCAAGATGCTTTCCAAATCTTTGGTCTGGGGGTAGGGTCTGATTGCATCCACCAAGGTAGCATGATGTACGACAAAGAGGAGACTTCTTTCCTGAGCTCAGGCAAAGTTTCGGCCCCAGAATAGAGGGTCTCACTTCAGGTCGATCAACCACCACGAACAGTTTGTCACACTGCTAAATGTGGATGTGCGTGTTTACATTGCTGATTATCATGTATTGGGAAAACGCACCACTACGTCACGAAACTATGCGCAGTGACACTCCTGTCGTGTGCTCTAATGAAGTTCGCGCACACGGCAGTACGGAGGGCGAGGCATTGCAATTTGATGCACAGAAGAAAGCAAAATGAATAGTCTGCCAATACTTGAGACTGTATCTTTTGAAAGGAATTGGCCAAACGAGCGGGGCCAAATTTCTACTTAGGTCTGCCATGAAGTCAGGTTGCAACTGGGCTTCGGAAGCCCTACGCCCAGCGAATCCTAGACCCAGGGTCCAAGGAAGCTTCTACTCCAAGTCTAAGGAAGTATGTTTTCGCTCAAGTCAAAGTAAGGACCTTGGTTGACATGTGCCGTGCGTGCCTCAATCTGAGGCAAACTGCGTGGCTTGCTTGCGAGCGCGTGTGGTCTGAAACTGCCTGATTGCCCGTGGACATGCTGAATGTAACGGGCAGAGGTCAACTTCAAATGGTGTTTCGCTGCATTTAAACATATCAAGTACTCCTCTTCGCCTTGTGCCTCATCATCATCAACCTCATCCACATCATCTACATCACCATGAACACCATCGACACCATCCATACTCATGAGAACTGTTCCGAACCTTCAAAGTGGTTGAAGAAAAAACACATGAGTTGAGGTGTCCAGAGCTGCATGCAATGTGGGCCGCACGGTCTTGGGCCGAGGGCTCGAAAGGCTGCGAATCGAGCGGCATCTATTTCTGGTCTCTTCTGAAGCAAGTCTTCTTTTCGAACATTTGCCCAAAAGACCGAACTAAGGTTAACCTGTTAA
>CAUJNA010003698.1:217180-272180 GCA_963377175.1 Effrenium voratum | reverse complement strand
ACTGACAACACCGACCTGTTCTGGCTCATGCTTCTGGCCCAGATCAAAGTGCTGTGCTCAAGAGCGTCCACGGAGAAACAAGTCCAGAATTCACCTGGAGCCTTGGTTCCTCTTTTGGGAAACCAGGGGAAAACACCAACTCTCTGCCTGTCATCTAACTGCTCTTCCGGGAAACATGAGCAGCCTGGGGTTCGCTTGAACCCTTGTATTGAGGCCACGCCCGCACACAGGGGTCCCGACGCCCAACACGATCATGCGGATGGCGCCGGTGTTGCCGCTGAACCACAGCACCGCCAACACCCCCCTCGGGAAGCCAGAAACGGCTCGCGCGCCTCAAGGATGATGCCAGACACCGGAGGAATGCGGATAATGTTTTGTTGAAAACACACGTGCGTGCATTCACACAAACACAAACATGCGGGGCTTCGCGACAAGTCATATTGGAAAGCTAACCTGCCGATTCAGTCATGTGTTCCAGCGGTCCATGCACATTGGACGCAAACCATTTACTGCCAATCTCCAAATTTGCCCAAACGTCCAAGTCACCCCTTCACTTCCCAACTGATCTGGGTTGTCAAACATCACAGTCGGAACCCCCAACATGGATTTCGGTTTCCCTTTCGGTGTCTGCCACAAACCAATCGCCGAAACGGCATACGGGACTGGGCTTTGAGGCGCCACGATCAGGTAGATGAGCGGCACCTCGCGCCCGAAGACCTCAGCTGGCTGAATCTTTCCTAGAGGCTCCCATTCGATTGATGGGCCTTCAAGCCACCGGGCTTTGAGACCCCCAACCAGCGGGGTGTTCAATGGAGGGGTCGGGTCTTGCCCCCAGGAGCCTCTGGGCAGGAAAATCTGCCAGTTCCGCTCCAGGCCCCAACTTTGCGCCTCCGAACTACCATCCAAAAGGATGTCTCAGCCCTCAATGGGTTCGCAAGCAACCTGCACCTTACCCGGAAAAGGACACCCAGATCGAGCGCCATTTCTGTCGGAGCGCTTGTGCTGCCGTGCAGCTCGCCTTGAATAAGGCACGATTCTTGACCGACAATCTCACTGAATCTTGGGCATTCTGGGCTCCAAAGGAATACTAAATGTGAACTTGCGGTTGTTTCATCATCACGTCAAGCAGCATTTTTAGTGGCGGCAATGTGAGTTGTAGAAGGTTGCGAAGGACGTACCGTAACATCGAAGACATCTCGCTGACAGGCCTCCTGAGTCTTCCCGTGGACGCCCACCATCCGAGCAAGGTCGCCAACGATAACATTCTCCTGGCACTTTGCCGGTCAAACCTCATTTGCTCTGGGGTTAGCGGAGAAAAGGGCTGGCTGATGTACAAGTGAGAACACCGTGCAAGCCCAACTCGTAAAGCCCCAAAAGGGTCCAGGAATTTTCTTAGGACTGTCCCAAACCAGCGCTTTTCCTCCGGAATCCTCCTCCCAAAACTTGTGATGTGAGAAACTGTTACCGAAAATTGAACGGTATACCCCTCCTGAGCAAACACGCCCGGTCCTCCCCAGCAGGTGTCGCCGATGCGACTCGCTCAGGCGCCCGCGGCTGGCACAGCGAGCTTTTCTCTCGGCAACTCGAAAGCAGCAGCTCAACTTCCCAGAAAACTGACGTTACACCCAGAACCACAAGATCCGTGCAAACTCCCGGTTTGGGATGAGGACCCTTCTTGGAGGTATGAACCAATAATTAGCACGGGTTACGTTTTTGGCATTCCCCAAAAGGTAACCCTTTAGTTGGTAGTCGTTTCTTGAAGTCAAAAGCTAGAAGGCAACAAACTGGCTCTGAGTTGACAGGTCAAAAAAGCCCTTGTGGCACTTCACTACAAGCGGGAAACCTGAGCCCAAAGCCATATCCGCAATTCAGCAGGTAGGTAAAGGTGCACAGCCATGCGAGAGATCCAAATTCAGCTTGACTAAACACCCCTAGTTGCGAGCTGGTGTCTTCACCAGCTCATTGGGACTAGACGTGGTCAACTCAATCCATACACTGCATGTATACAGTATACACATGTACATACCGATTGCCATTTTGGTACAGGTCACTCTGCCTGGCAATATCATCAAGATGAACATGCAGATGTTTCCCGCCGCTTGCATTGGGCATCAGCAAATACGTGGCCCCATCAAAGGTTCGGCCAATCCCCTTCGGTGGGCAACATGCCGCGATCCTTTTTCCCTGAGAGCCCTTCGAAAGAGTGCAGCCAGGATCTGCGCCGGCACACCGCGGGAGGAAAGGCCCAACTCCTTAGCGCGGTTGACATGGAAGCCATCTGGGTGCATGGGTGGCTCACTAGCGGGTGGAAACTGTTAGATGTGAGACCTGCACCCAGCCATTGGGAGATGGCCGATCGGGCCCGATCGGGCCCCTTTAGGTGTTCGCAGGATCGACATCTCAATACACAACCACACGATCGAAGTTGGTCCAGTCCTGCTTTGAAGACTACATTTCATGTAATTCTATACATACACACTTACACAGTGTTAGATGAACTGGATGTGGCCGGTAAACTGCGGTTACGCCGCACTACCATGGCTTGGTCTCTTAAGCGAAGCATGCGAACCCAAAAGTCCGAGCCCAAGCGGGAACATGAGCAACCACGGTAGCAGGCGACCCCTTTGAGCAAACCCCAGGCTTGCCGAACCTTGGAAATGGCAATCTAGCTGCGCCCACTAAGTACTGGGTGGGCCCAAAATGGAGGAGTTGTGCTGTTTAAAATGTTGCCGGAATGTATCAACTCACTGCACACCATGTTTTGTTTCTGGTTTTTGGGCCTCCCCCTCTGCACTTGCCTGTTATTCGGTGCAAGGTGGTGCTGCAGCTTTGTGCCAAGCCTCCAGCCAGAGCCGAATGGAATATGCGTCCTCACCCTCCGGACCCAGCTGCTCCTGAACGGGCCCTATGCAGGTGAAGACAGTATGCCCTTGACCCTCGTTTCATTGTTTTAAGGATCCCTGTTTGGGGGATTTTAGGGAACCTGGTGAAGCTACGACTGGTGCGGAACCAAGGGCAGGTCTTCCCCATGAAGAACAGCCCTCATGGCATTTCTCCACAATGAATGAGCTTAGTTGCCCAACAGCCACAGGTTGATTCCTTGCAGTAGGGCCTTGATAGTGATGTGTCCTTTTGACCGTTTTGACCTGACTGTATCTACGCTCCGTACAGGACTTTAGATCAACTCCCTTATGCACAACGTACGTGTATAGAAATATATACATATCCCAAAAACGTGCACAGTGGTCCATAATCGAAAATGCGAACTACGTGATCACGCCCTGCTGGATCCGCCCTCTAAAGTGTGGTTATGGCCATATCCAACGTTGAGTAGGTGCGGGCGCAACCGTTCCCACTAATTAGCAGCCTGGCGTACGACTTGTGCGACGGTTTTGGATCAGTGCAAACCTGGACAGGTCTAGAGTGATGTCCAGCTCTCCAAACATCCCGTAGCCCGCAAATTGTCTTCGTTTTAGTGTGAGGATTGTTGGTTCATGGGTGAAGGGTCTAGATTCAACTTTCTCACTTTCGGGCTTGGCTTTCAGCATCTTCCAACGCCACATGTTTCGTGTTTGCCTTCCCGCTGTTTCATACACAAATCTCTGAAACCAGCCCCATTTTCTCTAAACAAGTGCGGCCAAAGCAAGGAGGCAAATTCAAAATGTCGCAAAAACAAACGGAAAGCTTGGGATACAAAATGAGGGCAACCGCAGTGCCCTGGCCGGAGCCAACCTCGTGTCTCACGCCCTCCAAGAGAATCTTCAGTGCCTCAGAGCCATGGCCCTTGTCTCAAACGCCATCCCTCATGTACCCACATTTTGTATTAGTATGCTGTATGCGTTTGATTATATATTTATTCAAGAACCCGGCACTGGTTTTAAGAGGTTTCATGTTGGTTCCCTGATCGGCCATCTCACCAACCAGAACCAATCTTGCTTTGACGCTCTTCCCTCGGCTCACTTGCAAGCGAGCGGGCGTGAGTCCTCCAGGCTGTTCAGCACGCTGCTGTTGCTAATCGCATCCGGGCACACCTGGGGGCAAGGTGGAGCACCAAGCACCTATCTCAATCAGTGGTTCAACATGATCTCTCAAGATTTTCCCTTTCAGGTCGATGGTCTAGTTGCTTCCATTTCTACTCCCTGGACCCAAGAAGCAAATTGGACCCGAATTCAAGTCTGCATATGATTTTCAATTAAGCTCCTTGGTCTGGCCAATTGGGTGCAGGACCCCCTTTCCGAGGGGAATCTCGAAATCGAATGAGATCTCCTGACCCTTTGAGATGCATGTTCGGAAAACAACACCCACCGCAAATGATAGGAAACCTATCCAACAAGACTGGGGTCGCTGAACTGGGGTCGGACAAATCGATTGGCTCCGTGCTACATCGGCCCGAAAAACCCACATCACCGTCGGCCTTTTGATCCCCTCCGGACATATCCTAAAACATACATATCCAAGCCCTCAACGTCCACTTATTCCCCACAAAGGGATGTTGACCCCTCCAATGCTTGCTTCCCTTGTCGCAAACGGGACTTTCTTGTATTGACTCGCGCAGCCAAATAGTAGTGCGGTTGGGTGAGTGGATGACAATTCAAAAAACAATGAACACAAACAAATGGCCGCGTTTTAAAACTATGTAGTGGCGCTGCTCAAAAGGTTGTGTTCTTGCTGAACCTGGAAAGAGCCACATTCCACATGTTCGGTCAAGTCGCTTGAGGCGAAGGCAATAAGAAACAAGAAACCCTATGTCTTGATTGATTGATGTTCATTTGATGGACCCAAGAAACCGAATTCCAATCGCCGAGTCAGGTTCGCCTGGTGCTTCTGCATGTCGTCGTAGAGGTCCAAGGCTCTGTGCCAGCGCCGACCCCGCTGAAGGCAGGCCAGCGTGGCATTGTAGCTGATGAGGTCCCCCTGGATTCGCCTAACGTGTTCCCATTGGAAGGGGACACCTGAAACTGACAACCCGTAAAAAAATAAACGCTCTGACGAAGCAGTAGCGAGCTTATGCATACGTGCCGTGGTCCAAGAAAACACACTTTCGTGGCTTACCGTCATAGTCGCCTGGGTGGAAACCCTTTGAGGCTGTTCTAACGGCCTACTGAGGGGCCAATCACTGTCCCCAGTCACCCCAAACAAGAAGGTCTTTGCATCCATTTGTTCAACTCGTCAACGCCAGTTGAAGCAGAAGGGTGGTAACTCGGACAACTCGGAAAATAATGTAAATACACTTTCTTTCTTTTTATGGCAAACATACATGTCAATGATCATCAAGCAAACGCGCAGTTCGGCCCTGGTTCAAGTCCGGCAAAGTAGTTTGAATCCCCCGAGCCCCATGAGTGACTCTTGAAACCTCCCCATTGATCCTCAACTCCAGAACATGGCGCAGGCATATGGCTTGAAGCATGTGATGCATTCACAAGGTGCATCTCCTAGGTTGAGTATGAGGCGCAAAGTGACTACAAATCAGGGCCACCCCCCCTCCCCCCCCGAAAGCTCCCTAAAATCAGAAAAAAAAAACCAGCGACAAGGCAACGCTCGGTGTCAGTTTTGCATGTTTGACCTTGAGCCAGAGGCCGCTCTGATGCTATGACTCCGTGGATGTTCTCGTTCAGCAACTTGACACAAGGCTCTGAGCGAAATTGCACCAGGGTTGCTTACATTCCGGCGCTACATCCCAAAACAACCGGCCAGCCCATCCTCTCAAAGCACGAGTGAATCTTTCGCAGCACCCCGAATGCTCCATGAACAATCTGGGTGTTCCTAGAATTAAGCTCGTAGATGGTGTCAATAGAGAAACCAACACAAAATCACACGTTTCTGGGGGTTCCCTGGTTTAGGCATGTTTAGGCAACATCCATCTGGTGGATAACGGGTGAACAGCTCCCGCGCTTGCTGCAACAACTGCATGCAGGCCTTTTTGTCATTCCAGGGATCCTTGTTTGAAGAACACAAGGCCACTGACGAGTGGCATTCCATGAGAAACTCCCTGGAACTTGCATGATTTGCTGCGCACAGAGGTCCTCATCCGAGGTGCTCATCCGCCATCGACTGGAAGAGGTGCAAGCCCCTCTGCCACTCAGATGCACCTGGGCTCTGCATGCCCTCAGGTTGAAAGGCGACCAACGACTCCATCCGCCCCGCAGATTAACGAGACGAGCACGCGATTTCCAGTGGGCCGCAGGGACCATGCTGCAGCGCTGATTAGCCAATCGACGTAGACTAACCATTGCAAAAGGGCTTGCTCTCAGTGCCCAAGCATCCCGGCTTGGATTGGTGGATGGGTAGGGTTCGCATGCATTTCGAGAATAGTGCAGGTGCACGGTTTAGGCTGACGACCGCCGGGCGCATGGTTCGGGGTATCGAGCATCGCAAGGATGTCTTTCGTCTAAGGAACCATTGCATCATCGCACAAGAACGATTATTTTCACAGTGCATCTGATTCACCAAGATGTTGCAACGATGCATCATTGTGAGACGTGCGACATGTTCTGCGGGAATTTTCGTAGCCAGTGTCACTTCACGTTAGCAAACCATTACTTGCATTGCTCGTGTACACTGCCACCTAATGTCACCCCAGGAACTGAGAAACAATCAGTGAACGCTTGTGTGACAATTTACGCCCGCTGTTTCCATACTGTACAAACCCACTTTACAGATGCAAATATTGATACGCGTCACGAGTATCTATCTACATCTCGAAACAACCTCACCTGGAATGGCAAATTGCTGGTTCCAAAAGTATCTCCCTTCAGAGGTACGTGATCATCAGATGACCCTGAAAAAACAGTGGAAGTCTGCTAAAGCAGGGGCTGCGACCCCTGGCTTTGCACTTGGATAATGTTTGGCATCAAGCAATTGAGGGGATGCCAGGTGTTCATTCCCAAAACAAAGGGCTGGTGTCAAGAACAACAACAGCTTGGGTTGAAACCAGAGAGAGGCTCGCTGCGTTGGATCGAGGGGCCCTCCAGGGCGCTGATGGTGGAGCTATAGCTCACCACGTTGGGGGCCAAAGTGTGGAGCCGCATGGCCTGCCCGGCGGGTGGCGGTGGAATCGGACGACGGGTCAGCTGCCGACACAACCCCGTCACGCCCAGCGCAAAATAAGAACTGTGAAAAGGGTAAAGCAGGGTCGTTCCAGCAACAACCGAGTTTGACCGAAGGCCCGTGAAAATCAGCTTTTTGAGCAAACCGCCCCAAATCAAAGCTTGCCTGCAAAACCTCTCAGCAATCGAAAGAAACTCAGACCCCCTGGAAAAGTAGAAAGACTCACAAGTAGAAGCTCTTTACTTCCAATCAGTCTTTGCAGAAATACAAAGGTGTTCTGCGACCCGCAAGAAAGGAAAGCCCACCCCCAATCCCTCCACTTCCGGAGACTGTCATTTTTGCCGTTGATGTTTGGATCTATCAGCATGGAGTCGGGCTGTGGGGCCTCACCGGTCACTGGTGAAACCCCTATACCTGAAGAGTTGGGTGTACGCAAACGGAGGGTCTAGTGACCCCGACGGTCAAACCAAAGCCTTGGCCACCAAGCCTTGCCTGGAAGAAGTGGAGGGAGAGCTGCCATTCCGCGGCACACTCGCAGGCACTGATGACCGAGCTGTAGCCTCGGCTAGCTCCGGGAAAACAAAAGCCTGTAGGGGGTGGTTGGTCAGATCTCGTACTTGGTTTCCAAAGTCGAACCAGCGAGTGAGGAGGTCTTTGCTATGATGGGGGCGTTCAGCCCTGGTCCAACGTGCAACTATCGCAAACCGAGCTCCAGAAATGCGGTCATCTGGCGGCAGTGTTCTTTCCTGCATATACCTATTGTAAAAATACAGCTGGATTTGCAGGTCACCATGGTCGACTGCTGCGCATCAGATTGTGTCTGCTCGCCAGCCATGCGACTGCCCAGCCACATTACACATGTCATCGCCCAAGAAAGGCCACTCGTGCTATTGTAGGGACACATCTTATCTGCGAGTGGCTCACCACATCGGGCTTGTCCATCGCCGCAAGGAGTCCCATCGCGCGCACCAGCTGCGTAGACCCGCCGCAGGCGCTAATGGCTGCATTGAAACCTGAATGTCCGGAAACAGCCTGCCGCTGGGTGTTGATGATTTGGGTGTCCAAAGGACCTGGACATAACCATGTGCAAAGAAAAAATCCAGGGGCGGGATTAGCAAGCATGTTCCAACGACAGGGCTGGCGAGTTGTGGATAGCGGATAGCGTACGTCTCCGGGTCATTGCTTTTTTGTTGTTTTTGATCAAGGCCTCGGTGCTTGGGGCCTCAAAGCTCCCAAGAACCCGCCTAGCCTGGAACCCTTCTGTGCGTACATTGGAATTCCGTTGGCAAGCTTCGAACATACAGCAACAGGAACAAACATATGTTGCTGCGTTTTGCCGCCACCCCTTGGTTCTATGCAATGAGATGTGACCGAAACAACAAGATCTGACCGAGCAACTAGGTGCGGTGCGGTGGACCTGGCCTGTGCTGATTCTCAGTCACAAGGCCAATAACGAAACTCAAAGCCCCGCATTTTCCTGCGTTATGGTTGAACAGGCTCATTTTTTAGACATCGAATCCTTTTTGAATCCGTTCCCAGTGCTTCCGCAGCTACCGCAGAGTAAGCAAACCGGAGCTCGTTCTGCACCTCTACCCGCGCCCCTTTGGTTGAAAAAGAAAAGTACTTGGGTGCTTCTGGGTTTTTCCCCGGTCCTTTCCGAGTACCTAGCGGTAAGTAAAACCCACTGGAAATGTTTAGAATGGCTGTCTTGAACGCTAGCATCCATACTTGTGTCTGAACTCATTGCTTTCCACCGCCCCAAAAGGCAGGCGGATAAACTGCTGAGCGGGTGCACTTGAGCGGGTGTGCGTATTATTCGGCAGGCGTGGATACAGTGCTGAGCAGATGCACTTGAGCGGGTGTGCTTACCATTTGGCCGGCATAGATACAGTGCTGAACAAATACACTTAAACGGGTGTGCTTAGCATTTGGCGCCGTGATTTGCACAGGCCGCCAAAGTAGAACATCACCAACAACTTCCTCGTGGCAAAATATGGTCATTGGTTGAGACATGTACGTCCGCAGCCTTTCCTCTTTCAAAATGCTTGCACCTCACTCCACAAACAATTTTGTCAATGAGCTAAAATTCTCTGCAACAGCTTTCAGCCTCTACACGCACACTGCGTTGTGCAGCCCAATTGGAACCTCCCATATCGGTAGTGACTTCAAGTTGGTATACGTTGTGTCCTTTAAGCGGCCCAGTCGTCGCTGCTTCCTTGCTTTCTTGCTTGCTTGCAGCTTTGGCACTGAAGGTGTTGGGTGTGACCTGCTTGAAGGGCATGACGTGCAGCAACTGCAATGCCAGCTGCCATTGCCTCCAGACGACCGGGGGGGACAACGAAATGGAGATGAACACTCATTCACTGGCCTGGAAGCATGGCTTGATGAGGGATTCAATCCAATCTCCCTGTTACAACTTCTCAGGTAGAAAAACCGTACAACAACGCTGGAGCACAAGCCGCAAGGCACAACTTCTCTCCTGCCAGGCTCGCAGCCCTTTGCACAACACTGCCCCAAGCCGTGGGAGTAGCAGCACGGAGCAGGAAAAACTTGGAACATGTAAGATAAGGCGTGGCAACTTTGCCGGGGCGTCGTTTTGCTGCCGTGTACGCATAATTTCAGAAAAGGCGAATAACCGACCTACCCATCGACCGACCAACCACCCCCCCGCATCAAACCCCAATCAAACCTAGGACAAAATGGGGTCCAAAACGAAGGGATCTCGCTATGAAGCAGAAAGGCAGCTTTTAGAGAGTTTGCCTTTTAGATCTGTTCAGCAGGCTGCCGTAGAGAAAGCTGGATTGGCAAGACAAGGCGGCGTGTCTTTCGTGTTTCCAACTTCTCCAGCTGCCACATGCCACACGCGGACACAAACACACAGACACACAGACACACAAACACGCAAAAAACGCCACGCTGATGCGTTTGGCGCCTGCCTACCCTTTTCGCAGGAGCTGATGGCTGAACTGTAGCCTTAGCTGCGAAGAGACCCATGAGCCGTTCTGCGTTGCACATGCACATGCTACTTGATGCTGGCAGCCAAACCCATGTATCATTCTTCATCAGCCCAGTTCTCCTTCTTGAACAATCACCCGGCTTGTAAGTAGGCTAATTATCGCCAAGGGACAAGTGTGCTGGAACAGACTGATCACAAGCTGCACTGTAAAAACAGTTTTCCGGAGGGAGTGAATCCCCAATGCCGCACATGCATTGCCTTCTCTGCGGACAAAGCAAGGAAAGGAGACATAAAAACCGGTCCAAACGTGTTGGTGTTGGTTTCTCTGTGGCCGCTTTACAAAGCTTCTTGACTTGTTGATGCCACCAAGACTGGAATAATGGTAAAGCAAATGGAAAGAAGTGGCACTGCATGGTTCAGCAGCCCAGGAGCCGGCGCACAGTGGGCGAATGAAAATTGTCGAAAAGCCTTCCACGTTTGACCGGGGCGATGCACTGAAAGTCAAAAGTATGACATGGTTCTAGGAGATGCTGATGTATGTCCAATCCCGTGGCACAGTCACGTCGTCACCATCGAACGAAAACGGATCCATTGTTTTGACAACCCGACAGCGTGAACCACCTCAATCAACTGGGGGATCACCAGTTTGCGGAGACGCCGTCAGTCTTGCTCGACATGTGGAAACAAGCAACCAAAGTGCTCCAATGCCACTTTGGTCAGCGTGCCGCGACGCCATCCCTTGACAAGAAACACTGGCCGAAGATTGACTAGAGCTTGACTAGAGCTCTTGCATTCTCCATTCATAGACTGTTGGTCAAGCATTCTAGACAAAAGCAGCATAAAGCGCATGAGCACCTGCACACTGCTCATGCCAACTCACTTGCCAGCCCAGCGACTGATGACAGTCCGAAAGAGCTGCTTCTGATGCATGGAAGCGAAGAAGCGCAGAGCAAGTTGCCAGTTCTGACCCTTGTGGCATGCGCTTATGATGGCGTTGTAGGTGATGGTCTGAAGCTGAAGCGTCTTCTCTTCCTTGGAAAGCAGAAGACACCCTGAAAGGAAGTAGATTCCCAAGGACCACCATAGTTTTTGGCAACAGTGATGCTCACGAAAGCCCAGGCACCGGGATTCAGCCAGAATCCCAGGCGCTGAATGGGCTCACCAGCTCACATGCCTTGTTAGCAATAGACACTAAGCGAGGCTTGGTTCAGGGCTCCCATGTCCCCGATATGATGTAAATATCAGCAATCCTACGGGAAGCCAACAGGCAAAGCGGGGTGAAGCCAGTCAAGACAAGGCAAAGGGCCACGCAAGCATTGTTTTCCAGAGCGGCAGCATCAAAGAACAGTACTCAGCAGTAACAAATAACACTAAACATAATCATAAAAATAATAATCATAATAGTAATAATAATAATGAAAATACATAATAATAACAATCAATAAAAAAACAATAGCAATAATAATAATAGTAATAATAATAATCATAATGATAATAAATAATAATAATAACAAAAACAATAAGCATCATAATACTAATGATAATAACAACAACAATAATAATAGTAATAATAATAGTAATAATATTTTAATAACAATAACAATAATAATAATAACAATAATAATAATAATAGCAAGCACCATAAAAAAATGATACTAGTCATAATGATAACAACACTATTAGTAAACATACAAATAGCAATTTTGTGCTACTAACAATAAACAGTGAGCGAATATGTTTTTTGACAGGGGCGCACGAAACAAATCACGCTAGCCATATCAACGACGATGCACGCAGGGACAAGAATCGTACAATATTCTTTGGGACCGCTCATCCTGTTGCTCCTTTAGGTATGCCTAAACCAGGCGAGCTGCAACCGCGCCCACCACCATATGCCCTTATGGCGCGATGGGTTGCAAACAAGATTCAAACAAACCCATCGGTTCTCTGGCGCCGATTTTGCCGCCTTTTGCCAAGCGTCCATGCCCTCCAGCAGCTTTACGGCCCTTTGCCACTGCGCGGCCTCAGGCAATGGCCCTCAGAAAATGGATGCCCAAATTGACCCAAGGCCGCCGTTAGGGCGGTATCCCCAAATCCTGGGCTTTCCACGGATGGACACCCTCAAACACCCAAGCAAGACCATGATGCAAGGGGGCTGGAAAAGCATCGTGGCTAGAATCCGGTATAAGACTTTGATTCGATGTCGCTGTCAAAACTCTGTACTATGTAACAAGTTTTAAAGCTCTTTTGTGTGTGTGTGTGTGTCAGTTTGGTCACCAGTTACATGTGAAAGTATACATCCGGACCTCGAACTGACAACATTAATTCTATTGCCCATACATTCACCTTGATTCAGACTCAACCCAGAACACGCAATACTTCAACTAGAGTGCGGGGCTGCGCCCAGAAACTGTGGTTTCAAGCGCCATCAATGATGGAAGTTGTGGGGAAACCACGATTTCTAGCGCCCAAGTCAACAAAGCTTCGGCCCTTCTAGAAACATACTCCCCCAACGTTTCAAACAAATCCTCGGCAACCGGTGGACACCTGCGATTGCACATACACCTTGCTCCTACCCAATGGCTTGCCAGTCAACCCACATAGTACAAACCCCGCTCGGGACAGAGGTATGAACAGCCTGTCTTTTGGAGGGCATCTTGCCCAAGGGGGGGATGCAAAAAGCATGTGCAACCAAAATAGAGCGTGGTCCAACACATTCTCCTTTCCGAAGTGCTCACGGATGCAACACAAGGAAATACCCAACGACATCACGTGCTAATGATGATGTATCCAACAAGGTTCACTGTCATTTCTCTGCTTTGGCAACGAGTTTTTGAACAACTTCAATCGCTTCAGCCCGAGTCCACCAAAGCTCCGGCCCAAAGCTCCCGCGGCCTTCTCGCAGACGCTGATGGTGCAGTTCCAGGTCACCTTCGCCGGAGGTGCCGCGGCTGAGACTATGCACCCTGACCCAAGGTCTTCAATCCACTGGTGAGCCAGTTGCATCCTGGACCCTTCCCCCCCTACCGCTTTCGGTTCACAAGTGAGAGGAGCACCCTTTTTGGAGGTGGCTTTACACAGAAACTAAAGGGAAAGCCAAGATGTTTGTAGGCTTCCCCTACTTTAAGACACACTCAGGTGTGTTTGTGTGTGTGTGTTTTGTTTTATTTATGGCCAGGTCCCCTACCAACGACAACCCAACCAACTCACCCCCCGACCACTGCGCGCCTTGTCTGCCACCCCGGCGGCGGCCGCCAGCAGGTGCCCCGCCAAGCGCCAGAGACCTGGCGCCGCCAGGGCCGCCAGCAGCGCGTTGTAGCCTCAGGTCTCAATTCGAATGAAACACGCTGCAATCATGAGTAACGCATACATATGGAATACACACAATATGAGCACAAACAACAAACTATGATGCTTAACATATTGCAACAATCAATGACACACATGTACATGTATGTGTATATATATATATACATGTATATATATATATATACACATGTTATACACATATGAGCAAACAACTTGCTATAGCGAAAACTCAATTCACAAATGAGTCACCAACACAACCCAACACAATTCAAATGAAAGGAACCTTCATCACGCAGTCGCAGACGCCCGGTCCGTGAGGCTGTTATGTAATCATCTCTTGGAATTAACATCAGCCTGCGGGCTCCAGCACGGCCGATGTTTAAACCAAAGCATTGAGCCTGAAACCGCAAACTAAACCCGAAGCTCAAAATTCGAAACCCTCAGCCTGCAACCACACCCTAGACTCGAAACCAGACCCAACACTGTACACCAAACGTTGATTGGACACGGGAAGCATCGACGGCATTCTTTGCGCAGATTGAATCGAAAGAGGGACCAATTCAGGCATTTTGAAACAGGCCCAAACTGGGTCAGTGAACAAGTCACCTGTTGCTGAGCTTCGAATCCTCGGAATGTGCCACCAACCGACTTCTCTTCGCGTCGCCTGCGACTCCGGCGCGAGGGGCTCGGCAGAGCCGAGGCGCTCGGGGCATTGGGGGGGAGCCGCAGCGCCGGCATCTGCCTAAAGAGCCGCAAGGCCACTGGCCAGGGCGCGCCGCCCAGGGCGGCGTTGACGCAATGCGTGTCTGCCAGCCTGCTTTGCTTGGAATTCCGGGAATGAACTTTCCAAGCAGTGACCACCAAATATCTGTATATATATATATATATGTACATATGTGTATGTATATATATATATATATATATCATGTACATATATATATATATATATGTGTTGGTACAGGGGAGTCCCACATTCCTTGGAAACGGGCGAGAACACGGGTCCGGGGACCCGTTGTGGACGCCCTGAAGCCCGAGACAGGCCATGAATGGAACCTGGTAGGAACCTTCATCAAGGTGAGGACAGGCTAGGTAATTCAAAACAACCGAGAACCACCTAGAAACCCTGCCAAGGACCAATAAACCCTGAGCTATGAAACCATCTCCCAGGAACCTCAAAAACTCTGGGAATGATAAATCGATTTCCAGTTTTCAGACGAGTTCCAGGACCGGTTTTTCAGGGGTGTCAGGTCAGGATGTGTCCCAGGACCGGTCCCCAGGACCGGTCCCAGGACCGGTCCCAGGACCGGTCCTCGTTGTCTACACTTTGGATTCCGTCGACAGGTTCCAAGTTTCGACCGCATTGAGCACGTTGAGTTGAGGTGATGGACTGTGACTGTGCCTATTCGAGGAGTCCCCTTGAACATGGCTGAAATTGGCGAACCTCTTGGATGAAATAAAACTAGAAGGACATCAAACAGTGTTCAGGAACCAACTTGTTTCTTCTTCCATGGGCCTGGCGTGCAAAGCGGACCGCAAAAAGCCATGGCCGAGCTCCCATTGGGAGGTGCGCTCGCAAGCGCTGATGGCCGCCGCATAGCTAAAAGCGTCCTGCAGGAGTTTCGCGGGGCTTCCACAGGGTCGTATGGGAAACTGGGGTACTGCGGAGGGCTCCATCAACAGCTCCCTCTGAAAGAGAACCTTATGGGTTGTGCAGCACCCGAATTCCCTGCACCAGGCCACTGGGAGAGATTGGGCCCCCATCTCTCCTGGCGAAGCTGTGCCTTGCCCATATCGAAGAAGACGCCCAGGGCATCCTGGCCGGCTCCAGCCGATTTCTCACCATCCACATTGGGAAGCCACTCGCGGACCCAATGCTGTGCCATCCAAGGGAAGAATTTCATGAGTATTTTCAAGTTGGTATCGATGGCTCACGGCTCCCAAGCTCTTCTTTGTTGGGTGCTGGCTGTTGGGTGTTGGCTGTTGGGTGTTGGCTGTTGGGTGTTGGCAATCTTTTTGGATCTCCTTTAGAAGCGAATGACACCACAAAGACAATTTTGACACCTCCCCATGTTTCATGTTTCCTAGGGGCCCCCAGGCTTCGTCGGCACGTTCGCTTTGTCTTTGGTCTGAATGGGGGGGCAAGGCGACGGCCGTGGGAACAAGTTTCGGAGCTTTTGTCATAGGGGAAAGGTTACATGCGACGACATGTTGAACAATCGCATCAAGGGGTTGCAAGCATCATTTGTCCAATGAGAGGGATGGAGGAAGCCTCGCATCATCAAGTCAAGCATACATCATGCAACAAAAACATTTGGCAACGTGTTGCAACTATTGGCAATAGGTTTTTTTTTCCCCACTTCAAGGCATGCGCAGGGAATTGTGCTCCTTTGCCCAAGTGCAAACTTTTCCCGCCCCGGATCATCCTGACACCATGATTTTACCACAAAGTCACCCCCCAAGTGTAGGTCAAAGGAACCACCCCCCTTCAAAACACTAAAACTGAACGCAGCTCCATCCCAATCTGACCCAGTTTGGGCTTGGGGCCGCACATTGTTGGCGGCTCGGCTTCTCCTGCCAGAGCGCGGATCGGCTCAGGGCGCTGATGGAGCCGCTGAAGTGGCGCTCGTCCAACTCCATGCAGCGTGCCAGGCCCTGCAGCGCCAGGCGCCTCGAATGCATCCCATCCGAGCTGAGGCTAGAGCACCGAAAAGCCAAGGGTTGGCACTAGGGCGACCAATCCATCGGAAAATGACGGGCTCAAGCAGTTCAATTCAAAGCAGTTCAACCAGCTAAAGGGTCGACATCAAGCATAACCGGAGGTTCATTTAAGGAGTTCATAGTGGGGATTTATGGCAAGGTTTCATGGTAAGGCTCATATGCACATCAGGAGTATCAGGTGACCAAGGTTCCTCCAACACCAATGGAAGCATTGGAAGAACGGCATGGTGGCAAGAAATTTGAGGGGGGCGCCATGTTTTCAAACATGCATCCTTAGTGGAAACTGCAAAGGTAGGGACCATTTGTACCGAAACGAGTGTGTTTACCTTGCTCATGGTCCCTATCTTAGCGAAAGACCCCACTGGCAGACCTGGAATGATCTCTAAATTTATCTTGAGTGTGTCGAGGTCTCCCACGTTCGGACCCAGAGCTCTGGTGGCCAAGGAAGAAACGAACCCGAGGAAGATGGGACACCACTGGAGGTGCGGGTTAGTCCTTGAGTCTGCTAAATGACCTTCATATGAGTGTAGTTGAGTGTGTTTCAAATAGCCCCCCCCCAGAAACAAAAAAAAAGTGGCTGTCCAAATATACGGCAAGTCGTGGGTCCCACAAAATAAATTGGTTGTCCTTCAAGCCCAGGTGGAGGGAAGCACAGCATCGAGCGGCAGCAGGCTGCGGCGACAGCTCTTCAGCAGCCGCGCCGCCTGTGCGGCGCGTCTGGCGGTCGTCGCCCGCGCCACCGAGCGGACCTGGCCCCGGTGACTACCACCAACCGATTGGAGGACTACCCAATGGAAATTGCGTTTGTTCTTCAAATGGTCACCGTTATTTCTCCCTCCCAAAGGGAAACCCAGTCAGGGAACCCAGTTGGAGTTGGCGAAGGTTATATTCAACCCCAAAAGGGAAACGTAAGAAGCCCTGACACCCCCGTACTGCGCAGATTGCAGAGTGCGCTTGTGGGTGAAAGGGACAAGCTTCAAGGTTTGAACTCGAATGGTGAAAGGTCGAATGTCCACACAAAGTTCCCTTGAGACATTACTCCATCCCTCCAACAAATGAGAACGCCAACAAACGGCTCCAAATCTTCCACCTAGAAACCTGCTTGCTGTCGCATGTATGAAGCCCTGGAGTTAAAGGCATCCAGAGTCCAGCCCTCCAACCTAGCCCCTACCTCCCAATAGTCCCTGCCCCTGAGCAACCTGAGTGGTTTGAATTGGTGTGTGGTCGATATGAGACAAACACCATCCAGGGGAACAAGGTGCTACGTGGCCGGTCTCAGGAATAGAGCAGGCTACGAGTCAGCGAATTTTGCGAAGGAAACCATCTGCTAAACAGGAACGACGCCGATTTTTGAAGGCCTTGGCCTTGGCTGGTGAGAGCCTTGTGTCCCTACATTGACTTACTTGCCCAGTGTCCAAGGATGTTCCTCTGGCGGAACCCACTGGTTGCAACTAGGCCTTGGGCCAAGGGCCAAAAGTGCGGAAACGGCGCTCAACTTCAGTAATTAGCCATGGGGTCTGGCAAAGTATCACAATGTCCCCTCCCGTGTGGTTGGTGGGGAGAATATATGTTGGACACCCAGCAAACGAAGCAATTCAAAGATGGACATTTCCAATTAAACGCAAGCGATCACAATTGGTGGGCTTTCACCTGAGAGGTTCGGACCCTTTTTGTTCCCCACTAAAGTGCTTGCAACAAATGTTCATTGAAAAGATGGCGTGAACATGCATTCTGAATGCTTGGGTGGAGAACCAAGTTAGTCTTGCTTTGCTCAGGATGTGTTACTCGCTTAAAGGTTATTGTGTTTGGCATGTCCCAACAGTACGGAAGCCCGGCAAATCATGCTTCCCACGCAGCTCCTTAGTCTTTACCAAATTAAGCCCAGCTGCAGTTGGTTCACTTTGAGCCACGCTTGCTTCCATGCCCCGCCTGGTGTTCAAGCTCCTTGACCTCCGGGCCATCCTTAGCAATGAGCAATGAAGGCTCCAACCTTGAAAGCCGGAACTGCAACTCGGGGCACGGAAGAGAAGTTGCCTGCGCTAGAAATTGGGCGCCTTTTGTTTGCTGTGCAGTTTTCGCGGGCAGGACAAGGGGTGGGTCCGGACCCGGAAAAAAAACCCTACGGTCAGGGATTGATACGAGAGGCGAGAGCCATGCAGCGAGGCCTTGCGTGTCATGCTTTAAAGTACCCATGTTGGGCCTGTTTTAAAGAGCAACCAATATTGAAGCATTTTGTGGCTGCCCTATTTTAAGACAAACCCATGTACTCTATTACATCTCCCTGATTGCACCGCAATGAAAGAGCTGATCGATCTGAAGTAAGGATCATGGAGAAACTATCCTCAGGTCGAGTACAATCCCAGTGAGGCTGCTATCTGGCCCAGCACACTCTTGCTTAGTGGCTAGACCATCATTAAAAGCCACTCCTTAGTTCCACCTGTGCAGTTAAGCCTCTTGCAACTTGGTTGTAACGAGGGTTAGCTACCCACCTGCTGACTGGGCCGGATATCCAAGCATTGCCTCTGTTGACCAAACCTTTCAGCAGCAAACTCCAGCAAAACATCGCACGAATAGGACTCTCGAAAGAACTAGCACAGATCTTTTTGACAAGGCCTGAGCAATGGCTCCGTGTCGCGTAGGCATCCCGTGAGCTGCGAGCGGTTGTATGCCACAAAAACAAGGTTTGCAACAAAAAAAGTGTGCAACAAATGAGCAAGCCTTAAGTTCTAGTTGCAAGGTTGCAAGTCCAACTTACTGCACGAGTGTGTGCTCGTTGCAACTGGCTCAGTCGCAAACTGGCGGATCCCTTCCCATGACAAATGTCCTTTGAACAAGCACCAACAATTTGCAAATCCAAGTCTCGTGCATCTCTCCATGATGTGCGGCAAGCGCTCAACGGCCCGCACTGTCAGGCTGGTGCACGCAAATGCCGAGATGTAATGCCAATGTGAAGCTACGACTATATAGATGTAAAATATGTGCGCTTTGCCAGGACTACTGCTGATGTGTGCACAAGCCTTTGGCTGTTCTGACACATTGCTCGGGAGAAGCAATTGAAGTTTTTGCTATCATAAACCCCGACCAAACTAAGCATATGCTGACTCATGCTTACCCAAACGATCTGGAAGGAGAAGGATGAACTCTGCCTAGAATGAATAGAAACTGCGAAGCCGCAAGTGTCAACGGGCGTGCAGTCACCAACTTCATGCTTTTGGCTTGCTGTGAGTAGCCAGCGGCTTGCGCACTTTCTTGGCTAAAGAGGCCGGCAGTCAACGGAATCTGCGAAGGCAATATGTTCAGCAAAGCCGATTCAACATGTTCAGTATCAGCTTGATAATGGACTCTACAAGCACACAAAAAGAACAGTTGGCGCTTGAAACTCTGAAATCTGCCAGGCCAAACGATAGCCAAAGAAGCGTGTTCTAAACACCAAATCGCTTGCCGGCAATATTGATTGAGCAGGCATCTAGTGGTATGTAACATCACTCGCCGTACTAAACATGCTTCTGAACCTGCTATAGAATCAGGGTTGATTCTCTCTCAGCAAGGACAATCCTCCAGCTGGAGGACCGTGTCAAGCTTTCCTTTGGAGGCACTTATGTGGCAAATCACATTCGGGTGCTAAATAGGGGTCCTGCTGTCTGCTATTTGGGTAAAATGAAGATTTATGGGAGTTGAGTAATCCTCACCCAAGCAAGCAAAGCTTCTCTGTGTGCCGCGCTCAATCATGCCCATACACCCTGCCTGCTCTTTGGCCGCCGGTCGCTCCGGCCGCCGCTGGGTTGCGCCCTGCACGAAAAGGGCGGCAAGGGGGTTGGAGCAAACAGCGGCAGCGCCTCCATATGTAGCTTTATATAATGCCGCCCAACATGACCCAACATCGAAGTCACAAAGATGCATTGTGGCGCTCACCTTGCTTGTATCGTTTATTCACATGCTCCATTAATATGAGCGTGCATTCCAATTGAAGCCAACTGGACATCGCCTTCCAGTGTCTTCCGTCTAAGGTTCAAGAAACTTGAAGAGAATCTCGGTGCCTTTCAAATCTGGCTGGGGCACCGATATGGCTTCAGCGGTGCAGCTCCTAAGCCCAACTCGACGTGTTCTCCTACCTCGCAGGATGGACATTCTGGCGGCTGTAGTTTGCGTGGCATAGCAATATTGGAGCGCGAATGCCCAGTAAGTGCCTCACGCACAACTGTCTTACTTGGCGGCACCGTTTTGGACGCGAAAAACACACGTGCGACCATGGAAAATCGAATTGCGTGCACTCGCTCGCACCTGTGCCCGCGGGTCGTTGTCCGGCACAATCTCGCCGTTGGCGAGAATCTTCACCATGACCTCAGGGCTTTTCGAGGGAACCCGGGCTGACGGAAGCCGTCCCTGCGGTTTCCCAAAGAAAGTGAACCTGCCACAAACGATTGAAACTAGCTGCCTTGCTCCTTGCTCCCTGCTTGCAAACGTTTAGAGAACCATGCTGGCGTTTCGAATGCCAATTTCCTGTGGGTCAGATGCGGGCATCGCCCAGAAGCTCGCCCGCCTCCACCTCAGGAATTTGCTCCCCGAGTTCTGGGCAGTCACGGCAGCGGACCCGAGAGATGACCGGAGTTCACTGGCTTTCGTTCAGTGAACAACAAGTAACATCGCGCTCTGCTGGCCACTGTGATGTGTTCATGTATCTAACCATATAGAGATGCATACCTTCACAAAACAGAACAATGATATGAAGGATGCTTGCGATCCGGTTGCATTTCACAGGACGCTTAATTTGAAAGAGACGTATGACGCGGACAAAAAGAGAGAACCAGCAGAGCTGTTGAGTGGCTGTGGAAAGACTTTGCATCCCCAACCCCAGGCTATCCATCCCAGCCATCCCCGCTGCCTTTTCCCTGCGAATCTCTCGACCGCACGCTGCCCTTCTTGGGCAGACGCCGCTGCGAAAGCGGAAATCGCTTCCGGCAATGACACCACAAACCTCAGATGGATCCTTTCACGTTGCCTTGGGTCAAGGAAAGGGCCGGCATGGGTGCTGTTGATTCCCTCACTTTGCCTATGGCCATTTTGTCGTGAACGGACGCCCGTAAAAAAACACAAAGGAAATCGGTGCCACTGGACACTTGGGTTGCGGATGAGCCTCCTCATTCAAGGGGCACCGTCCCCGCGCGAGGAAGTCATGGCGTCTGTGTTTCTGACGGAGGCTCATTCTACCACTGACTTTGCGAGGCGATTCTTTTGTGCAATTCGCTCAAGAGTTGACCTCCAATACATGCCTTGTGGTTTTTGCCTCTGAGCCTTTCACATGTCAGCGGTGCGCTTAAATCAAAGCATATTTCAACCCCTCTGGAAACCAGAGAACAACAATCACACCGGTCGCACAAATCCTGAGCAAAAAGCACATCACTGACTCCACATGCAGTGGTTGCTAAACATATTTCCCATATTCCCTTTTCGGAAACCACCACAAAGGGAACGCATTTCATGCCCCACTTGCAACACCTATGAGAGCAGATCGAAGGCAACATGTTCGGTTGAACTAGGTTCCTACCCTTTGAGGAATCAGACACAGCCATAGGGGGTGCCATGGGGGTTGCGTGGACTCGGCTTCGGCAAGCACCACACCCCATCGGGCAAGCCGCCGGGGGCGATCCATCCGAGGTCCTCGGCCCTTGGGGCCTTTTCTGAGCCTTTTGCCTGCGGCAAATCCGCGCATCGGGTGCCGGCAAATGGCAAATCTGATGGGCTGCGAGTATGCTTGTAGAATCTTGTAGAGTGGATGGCCCAATGTTTTCTATGGTGCAGTTCCTTTACTTTTCCACTTATGGGGATTGTGCTATCTTTCACCCTGAAGTACAGGACTGTTCTGGAACTGTCCCAACCCCAAGTGACGTGTAAACATCTGGCCCTCAGTCTCTGGCCTTGGACGACACTGCGAGCATTTGGCCCCTCAGCCTCATTTGATTCGTCGGAAGATTGGAACCTGGCGCAGGTGGATGCTTCCTGTTTCCAGGATACCCATGTGGTTTCTGCAATTCAAGTGACCCCACAGCAGGATGGTTGCGAGACTTTCCCGCAGTTCTCAAACACTCAAGCCCTTGTGGCCCTGAGCCAAAGAATGTCCACCCTGGAATTGACATCATCTCCGCCTCCGTAAGCAATTGCAGTTTGCCTTTCACCCATTTTGTGTCTCGCAACTACCGTTAGTTCTCATCTTCAGCCCAATTCTGAAGTTGCCGTTCAGCTACCTTTAGCCAACCTTTCGTGTTCAATCCGTGTCGAGGGCATGTCACTGTCCTCGCCTCAACCAACGTGTAGCCCGACCTTCTGCTGTACTACCCTGTTCGGGGTGAAATCTGGCCGGCACTTTTGGGGCATGGGGGACACTGGCAAGCAGTGCTGAGACATGGACGGTGTCTTTCTTGCATGGTAGCCGTTTTGGCTGTTGGTTCGGAAGGGAAACAAAAAAGAGTGCCGCTCGTTTCGGGGGGGGGGGGGGCGTCTCAGTTCCTTGAAGACTGCTTAATTGGCCTAGAACTCTTTCGGAGCTGACTAGCAGGAAGCTTCGCCATCATTGGCCCCTGAAAACATCTCCTTGGCCGGTCATAGCCGTGGTAAAAATGGATCCTTGATAGCCCCAAATAGTCACTTGAAGCCAGTGATAGTGATTCCCAAATGCGACCGACGCGCTGGTTCAGAAAGCACTCTGCCTGTTGAATTTCCAAACAGGTCCAAAGAGAAGCCACACCCAGGGCCACCGTCACGGATCTCGACCACGGCACGGCCAAAACAAGCCACCCACCCCGAACCCGGCGTCCATCAAGGAATCCATCCCACCAACACCTCCCTGAGACAGTAAATTGAACACGGGCTTCTTCAAACCAAACGCTCTCATTTGGTCTGCTTTGGGAATGGGAAGACCTGCCGAGCGTTCCGGCCTAAGCGGTGGGCGGCCGAACGAAAGGCTTCCTCTTGTAAGTCTCCAGATATTGCCTGTCTGGCGGGCTCGAGCTGCTTGCAAAGCCAAGCGGCATCGGTGAAGGCAGCCCTAATCAGAGGGTCCAAGTACTCCACATCGTCAATTTTGAATAGGGTGCCTTGAACCCTCTGAGCTAGAGAGGACGCCCCCCTCTTGTACATACTCTTAGCCGATTCCTTTTGCATATGCACCAGAGATCAACGGTCTCGCAACCTGTTGGTTCAATGACTCACATTCTACAGCGCCGGGCATACGGGGAAACTCATAAGCCCCTGCCTAGCAAACCAATTCAAAACCCTGACGGATAGTTGCAATTGCGCCACACCTCGTGGCTCAAGCAGGCTTGCCAATTTCAGATTGCAGAAAAGACATGGGACATGCTGAGCACACCTGGTGATGTCCAATCATACCAGATATCTCCCTTTTGGGTGTAAACATGCGCAGTTCGCTGCGGATTCTTCACGCCACTTCTGGCAGATGGGATCTGAGCTGGACGAGCAACAGAAGGAGTTTGAGCCAGCTGCCTTGCCCTTGGACCAAAATGGAAACCTCGCACAAGAGCTGCTGCACTTTCAGTCACGAAGCATTGCACAAAACAATTTCTTCACGTGGCCCATCATGGCCCCAAATGAAGCCGTCTATGCTGCCTTGGACAAACTAACCCCTGCCCATTTTTTTCAGGGATGCCACTTTTGCCTGGGATAAGTGAAAGAAGTAAATACTCTTGCGGGAAGTCTTGTTTCGCATGGACTCGAATCACTTCACTCCTCAAGCGCGAGGTGGAAACTCATTCAGGCAGGGATTTTCAATTCAACCCCCACCCCCCCACCTCATACTATTGCTTTTCAGATCAGGTTTAGCTCCACTCTGGTGGGTACCCTTTTCAGCTTGGCTTAGAGCGAAGCCCAGAGGAAAACCCCAAAGTTTGATGGTGAGTACAACCATTTGGGGCGTGTCTTCTTTGAGGGTCCCCTTTTTGGTGCTGAGTTAAAGGGAAACCACAGAGACGAGTTATTTGATGGGAACTCTAGAGACAACCCGGCCGGCCTCCCACCATAGCAGCGGAGGTAAGTGGAGGCCTGACCAGCGGCCTCCTGGCCGGCGGTTCGAGAAATAACCTGCTTCCCGGTTTGGGTGTTCTGTATCCCATTTCCAGACACCCGAAGAGCATGGCATTGTAGGGGTAGTCCAAGGCGGCACAACCGGTCTCCATTGGACTCCCAGACCCGCCTACCAAGGGTTCTATCATGTTTTCCTTGAAGCCAGTGCTTGAAATCTGCATGGGCAGGAACCAGAGTCCAAGGTGAGAATTGCAGGTGAGAATTGCAGCTGCCTAAGTTACACGATGTATGAACCGGAATAAGCCTAAGCAAAAGAGATCGCTCAACATTGTGCAAATAACCAGTGGAACAACGACACATAATTCAGCCAGCACATGCAAAAACGCCATATTGCTTGTTGCTTCGCCTAAACCTTTGGGAATTCCCCCAAATCGGCTGCTTGGCCCCGCCTACACAATTGCAGTAATTGCAGTGGGGCAGTTGGGGCTGCAACACAAGTTGAGACTCCGATTGCACGCAGCTCCCCCCGTCGTCGTTTCCCGGATGCGCCTCATCGAAGTATTTCAAGCTCCGGCACACCTGGAGCCGGTAGTCCCATCCCTTCTTGGGTCTTTAAAGGGGAGCCCACGATGAATCGACCATTTTCAGAGGTCCAATTCCTGTTTTGGGACATTTGCAAGTATGGGCAAACACACTAGCCATCACTAGTCAGTGTAATGGATGTGTCCAGTGTCCATTGCCGCCTAAAACCAAACCGGAAAAAGCTAAGAAGTTTTGAGGTATATCTTCAGGCGGCAAGTGTCCCACGCGGGTGCACGCCCCTTTTTTTGACTTGTGCGGGGACCCAAGTGGAACCTTCGGCATGGCTTACTGTGGTCCGCAACCTGTTTCCCACTTTAAAGGTGAACCATACTGCCTCCAAGCATCCCTAGCAGATGCGATCAATCAACGGCTCCCCGTTGAGTTGATTGAGACTTGGTGTAGAATCGGGATCAGCCCAAACTTGGTACGGTGTGCTTGGATATGGTCAACCACAAGGTCAATGGAGGGGATCTGCCCAAACTTGGTTTGGTGTGCTTGCATATGGTCAAGCACAAGGTCAGTGGAGGGTTAGAGAAATAGCAGGAGACCGGAGATGTGTGAGATCGACGGTCGGCAACTCCCTCTTGGATGAGTGAAGGGAAAGGGTTGACCTGTCTGCCTGATTTTCTGATTGAGGACCGCACATGCCAAGCTAATTCCAGTTCAAACAAAGTGCAACATGGTGGTTCAAACAACAAGTACTGTTGCCAAACAACTCCCCTGATGAGGGCTCTTTTGCTCCCGAAGCACTAATTTTCTAAGCTTGCCTCGCCTCCCCCCAAAGGACTCTCACTTCAACAGACATGTGGGGCTGCCTGCGTAGAGGACACACCCGATGTTTGTTGCGACCAATGGGCGAGGGTTTGTCAAACAATTACCCAGAACTCCGTGCTTTTACAGGCGGCAGCCAAAGAAGCCACTGACGCCACGCCTCGGCCAGCGTGTCAATCTCCCATCGGTCCAGGCACTCGTGCACGAGCTCGGCCTTAAGCTTGTGCTCATCAGTGTTCAGTGTCCTTTCAGGTACGTTGCCTTACTTTTGCTTTCGAAAACCCGTCCGCATCCAAACAAAGGACTCCCTCGATTTGGAGACATGCCCAGACAAGTGCACCCGGCTGGATGATGTTTAAGGGAACTTTTCAGTTTTAGGACACATGGCATCCTCAAGCTCAAAGAAAAGCAGCCAATTGTGGTACCATCCCCTTCTGGCCTTCCTTTGTTTGTTCATGATTGATTGAGGTCAGAAATTTGCTGTTGTTTAACATGTTGTATTGTGTAGTGGAAGTAAATCAACTCAAAGATACTTCAGGTCATTTTCTATGGATATCAAGCTTGCTGCGCCAGCAGTCGAGCCACAACCCGTGTGCTCTGGAAGCGCCACATCATGCCAAATTCAAGGCAAGCTCTCCTTCATCGTCTTTGGGTTCAAAAAGCACAACGAATCCGGTGCATTCTTATGAACAGCTCTGCAGACCTGAGTCACACACTTTTGCAAACAAGGGTGGTTGACATACGCCTGCCAATTTTGGAGAGCGACACAAAATACTCTTAAAGGTCAAACCAAAATATTCAAATCTACGGTTTTCTGCCCAGGACCCAATACGGCCTGATTCCCGAAATAAGAAGCCCCTCAATACAAAAGCCCCCCAGTGAGCGCTGATTTCACGCAAGAGACATCGCAAAACATCAGACACACACACAATCTTCTTTCCAGTTGTGAGCCTTTTCCAAGGAAGCTTTGACACTGGCTTTGTTAAGCAGTGAGCGCTACCTTTGTTCTCGCCACATCAGCGCGTGTGCGCAGCGCACCTTTGTTCGGTAAGCCATCCGAAGGCTTGAAAGGGGCACTCGGCAGCCCCGGGTGCGAGGAGTGGCTTGTACCCCTGCACTCGGCGGGGCTGGGTGCGCTGGTTCCACACCTCCAGCTAGATTCATTTGCAAGCGCTTGGAAGCGAGTTACATAACATCTTCTACAGAAGCGGCACAACTGAACTGTAACTACCCTCCCGTCCACTAACCTGGAATCTGGGTCCTGGAAGACTATGTTCCCTTAAAAGAGACCATCTGGTGGATGCCACGTTGGTGGACAGGAGGGTCTCTTAAAAAACATGAATACTTCACGTGCGTTTGTCTTTCACCAGCTTCACGTGCGCTTGGACTGCCCGCCATCCATCTGCCAAACCTCCGGTCCCATGCGGCTGCGCTCCACATCCTCAGTCAAAAGCTGGCGCCGGACCACCTCTGCTTCCAGGCGCCGCTGAAAGGTGAGGAACTCGCCGCGGTCCAGCTGCTGATACGACCACAGTGTGGCGCAAAGGCCCCAGTCGTTCATTTCGCCAATCATGAGTGAGAGGTTGTTGGCTGCGACGTCAAGCATGTCATCATGTCCCACAGCCTTAAGCCTAGCAAAAGAACAAAGCACGGATGGCAGAGTAAGCTCAGCCAGTTTTGATTGCCACCCAGCAGCTTCACTTGCCACCCTTTCTGCCACTGCTTGAAGAAAAGCGGCATCGTGAGTGTCACTCAGCGCCAGCCCCCAACAAGAGTTTGCAAGCGCCTGCGGCGTGGCTGAAGGCAGTTCCACGCGCGCTTGGGTCACCACCACGGGAAGCACCTTGCGCAAATCTTGCGACAAGGCGGCATGGCTATGGTCCGCCGAAAGCTGCCCGGTGGCCCAAATCACGTTTGAAAATGCTTGCCTTGTCATCTCTGATATCACTGCTGGCAGCCTCTTTGCCAACGCGGGCAGTCCAGTAAGCAAAGCTTCGGAGTCGGTGTTCGTTGTGGCAAGCGTCGCCACCGCCCAAATTGAATTAGCAACTCCTTGGGCGATCATCTGTCTCGCAGTCGCTTTTACGGCGCGAGCCAAGCTGATCCACAGGGCTTTAAGCTGAGAGGAAGTGCTGCTCCGAAGCCTTGCGGCGGACCACAGTATGTTTGACACTGCCTGCGCTTCAAGCGTCTCTGGTCTCTGCAACGTTGAACGTGTCTGGATCACAAACATCGCAAAGGATTGAGATTTGGTCACCTCAGCATCGATGCCTTGTTTGAGCCTTGCGAGCTGGCACCAAGCGGCAGCAACTGCAATCAAGTCCATATTTGGGTTCTCCCTCTCAGACTGCATGACCGCCAAAATGGCGGGAGCCGAGGCCGCGGTCTTGACCCGGCTCGTGATCACCTTAGCTGGTGTGTAGCTGTCTGCCTGCTTCGGTCTGGGCCGAGGGCTCGCCTGGCGCCTCTCGCGCACCCGCCGCGTTGTCCGCGCCACAGACCCTTGGGGTTGGCGAACTCCCTGAAAGGTTACAAAGGACCGCTGGAACACAAATCTGAACTGCCAGGCCAGCAGCACCACCAAGCAAACATGCACTGGCCGAGTCATGGCGGCAAGGTGAAAAGTATAAAGCAACAAGCCGTGGCTCCAGTGCTGCGTGCGCCTTGCTCAACTGCGACGTACTGGGCCGGCACGAAATGTTTGTCACGTCCGCATCAACGGCATCAAGAAGGCAAAGTATCCACAAAATGCAAGCCAAGAGTCTCCCCAAAACAAAAGTATGATGCAACTATAGTACGCTTGTGAAGAGCTGAGTTGTAGGCCTAAACCCAAAGTACTTCTGCAATCGAGATTAAAACCAAACCAGCTGACACATTAGCAACCAACAACAATTACTCTGTCCTGAGAATTGACGGAAAATGGCAGTGTGCTTTGTATGATATTCATACCCTGCTGTTCTTCTGTGTCGGTCAAGGAACTTCACAATACTTGGCCGATGCGTTTCCCGGGTCTTTCAGAGATCCCTGTGTGACTTTGTTCGTCACGCACGCCTACAGTATGCGCCCGACACTGTCTGACAAGATCTGGATACTAGCCTCGTTCCAATGCCGGTTACCCGGCCCTCGGCCCCGGCCCCTGCTGGGCCCCGGCCCCTAGAAATTCCATATATCCTAGAGGTGTTCCGATTGGCTGATTTCCTTTCAAGCAGCCTGATTGCCAATTCTTTAGAGGTTCACAAGTACTACTGTGGGTGCACAAATCTTGCACAGTGAAGGCCCATGAATACACCACCCACTCAGCGACTCAGACCCGTGCCGGCTTCTCTCTGGCTGCCTTCACCTGGTGCAGCGCCTTGTCGCGCAGGACCTCGGGCGATGGTCTCACCCGCGACGTGCAAGGCTGAGGGTGCTCAGAGACCAAAAGAAAGCTGAAAATAAGCTTAACACACAAAACGCAAACATGTTTAGATTCCAATGTCTTTGTTGGGCCATGCCTTTTTGCTCGCGCCGAGCTGATATTGTTCCTGTTTTGCAACAGCGTGTTTGGCAAGCCGCTGAAGCCGCCATGTTTCATCGTCCAAGGGGGGGCCTACATATTTTTCTCATCCGGCTTGCTGGCCACGCAAGACACTTCGGCAGGTCAAACCTCTGCGTGTTAATGCATGTCAACACGGCGTGTAAAAGAACAGTGTCAAGGCGTACCAGTTGCCATGGAAAAAGACAAAGGGACAACTTTCTAACAGGGAAAGGACGCCCTGAACATCCCTCCTGCCCAAAGCTCGAACGGAATGTCGGCGGCCAAATTTGGTGATGCTAAAGGTCAGGTAAAAGAGAAACGCTTCGATGAGGCAGTGTCAAAATGGCTCCTGAATTTCGAGTCATTTGAACCTGGGAAGAGGCAGGGCTACTATTATCTGTCTGTTCAACGCGCCCGGGTGCTGACCAATTGACCACGAAACTGTATTATTTCTTCAATGGGACCCAACGTTTTTCACAAACCACTGGTAAACCCAGGTCACAGAAGTGGAAACCATCCCACAACTCACCGTAATTCCGCAACGTGTGCTTCGTCAATGGATGTAATTGGCAAAGCAGATCAGCCTGGTCTGGCAATACTTCAAGCGTCAATCAAAGGAAGAACCCAGCATGCGAAATGTGGGGCATCTCTTTGTCACTAGTCTAAAGGATTAACCAACTGCAGATCTCAAGAGGTAGGCGGTTGATTCCTCTCCATCCCTCTCCAGTCATTTAGATAAGCCCTGGGCTGGTTACGCCAAAGCTAGGCCACCCCACCCAGCAAAAAAGCCCTACACGCACAGGTTTGTTGCCAAGTGGTGGCACCTTCTACAACTTATGGTTCCATAACGTGTTCACAGCTCAACCATCGAAAAGCACACCTTGCAGGCTGCCCGGGGTCAGAGGTCTTCACGGAATTGCTGAAACGCGCGGCCCAAACCCGGCGCTGCCTTTCATGAATCATAGGTGGTCCCCAGCAACACTGTACAAAAGAAAATGACCAACAACCGAATAGGAAAGATTGCAAAGGCACATATGCGATCGAGGCAGGTCGTCCTAAGAGACGTGCCTGCGGCTTGTTGCTATTGCAGGGGCCGTAGCTGTGGCCAAAAGCTGAGGCCGCAGCGGTCATCATGCACAGGGGCGTTGTCACCTGCTCGCGCAGCTTCTTCTGGGCCTGGATGTGGAGAAGCTTGGAGTAGGTCAGCTTGCTTAAAAAGGCTTAATCCTTCCGGTAGCGGCCATGTTGATTTCGGCTGGGAAGCAGGGAACCGTTGGTGAATAGTTCTTGGATATTGGGCACGTCGTTGAGTATAGCTAGGATGTCCTCGCAGTTCGTGAAGCCTCACTGCTAAAGCCTATAATGCAAACCCTCCTTGTCGCAAAGTGCAAACGATCAATCACAACTGCAAGGACTGCCCAGCTTCTCTGCATCCAACGCACGTGAAACAGACATGAAACAGACGCCCAAGTCCAAACTGCGAAGGATTGTCATTGCCTCAATAACGCTGAACGAGGAATAGCGCTGAACGCCATCGCTCAGAAAAGGTTGGGTGTATCAAACTCGGGGTCCTGATGTCCTAACCTTATGGGGTTCCTAGCCTTTGCCAGAAGCTTCCTAGACTTACCCGAGGCGTATCCATGCGTGATGGGCCCGGGGTTAGCATCATGGCACAGTTCGGTTTCAGAGCAGAGCGGTTTGGACGTGCGCCCTGTGACAGGTCACCTATGGCTGATGTCCAGTGCCAATAAACCAGAACCGGAATAATAGAAGCGGGAAAGGTTCATCCAGCTTGCATCCGTCTCAAGTGAACCAGCAGCTCTTGCTGCCCCGGTGCTCGCAAGAGTTGGAAACATGTCTCTTCAAGAGGTCCCTATAGGCTTCCGGGGAGCATGCACATAGGTGCTTCTTGAAATAGGGACCGCTCCAATATGTGCCGTTCAATGTTTCTGCTTGTAGACACCCAAAAATGGAAACCCTTTTTTCGGGAAACACACAAGTTTGGTCATTAAGTGAACTGCAGAAAACAAGCTACTTCATTAATGTACAAAAGCAAAGGCAACAGCGGCCGAATTTGCATTCTCACACAAATTGCCCCTTGCCATTGAGTTCGGAATTGAGACACTGCTGTACGTAAGACAAAGTACAAACAAGCGCCTCCTTGTTCATCCGCTGGTACGTGGTGCTGCTATCTCTCGCCTCAGGTTGCTCACTGGGAATTGTCGCTCAACTCCCTGGCCCACCACCATACAGCTGCAGCCTAAGCGCACACGCAAATGTGGAGGTTGAAAAATATTCCTTGGCCCCAAATGTTTGTGGGTAGCTTTTCCCATTCAGTGGGAAATATCACTTTTTGTGTGGTTTCCCCCAATGGTCCTCCCACAAATCACAGACTTTTTGATCAACTCCCATGTGAAAACACCCAAACTGCATACTCTGCTGTGGCTAGAAGCCCACCTTGTGATGCCCCGCACACTTTGAGAGCTATCTGGTGACTCTGCCAATTCCAGTTGTCACGCTTGACTTTGACGCATTCACGCATGACTGACAAGCCACTTTGAAATGTGTGGTGGGCTCTCTGGTTGTTCCGCCTTTTGCACTCAAGGCCCCCTTGGTATGCAGCATGTTCTTTTTACCAAACAGAGGAACGCGGAATCAACAAAGGCACTAACCTTTTGCAGGTATGTCACTCACAATTAGGGGCGCCCTTGATGGCTTCTGTTTAGCTCACGTCTTGAAACCACCCCTACGGGGGTATAAACAAATAAACACATCGCTCCCAAGCAGAGAACCACATCGCTCGGCCAACCATGGCAAGCTCAGCTCGCCGCGTACAGCGTCCTCGGCGTCGTGGACCGGATTTTGCTGCGAGATCAATAGCGGTTACACTGCCGCGAACGGAAAAAATCATCCAAAGGAGACTCGGCTGCAAATGGGTTTCTTTTCGACAAACGCTTTCCGGGACACGCGGAGTCTAGTTTTTATCTTTAGGGTGGCTGAGAAGTTTGCCTCTGCTAGCATCCCAACAAGGAGCCTATTAGGTGGGCAACACCCGGCCCACATGGATTTTGTTATCTTGCCCCGCTCCCAGACCTACACCACATGCAGACTGGTCCACATACTCAGAGGTCCGAAGGCCCCTGGTGCTTGAAGTTTGAGCCCGTTTCAGCAACAAGCCTAGACAAAGAGACCTTCATGGGTGGAATCGCTCGTGTTACCCCCTTTCAGCGAGATTGCTGTAACGGGTGCATAGTGACCCCCGCTCAAACGGGTGTTTCCCAAAACAGAGAACCACCTTTGCATGGCAGTTTCCTTTCACTTTCCCTATAACACCATGCTAAAGGGGTCCCATACTTTGACACACACGTGTTCAAAGGGGAACCCCGAGGAAACTAATCTAATTTTGGGCTCTTTACTTTACTTACTAAACCCCCCGCATGCTCTTCACACGGACAAGCTGCGGCCAAGCGGCTGAAGGATCTGCCCGGCACTCATACCCTCGGGATCGATACCCACCTGGAGGATTGTCTGCCTTTTGAAACGCGAAGAATTGCTCAGGCTCACTTGAACGCCCAATCACACACTGACAATACTGATTGTAATTATCGACCCGTTTATCGCAACCATTTACTGCGGTCCACACTTAACTAAAAAGTACAACCCTTATGCAAGATGGGCATCAGGCACAGCGTAATTGACCTGGAGATTGCCGAGGCTGTCCCACAAAGTAGTGGGCTGCCCATGAGATTGCTCCTGTTCAAGTACTGTCTCGAACCGCCTTTTTGTAGGGGTTCGGAGCCCAAGGCCCCAGCCCACTTTGTGAACTGATCTGGCAAATTGTTCCAGTCACTGTGCAGCTTCCATGTTTGTTGAAACCAACTCATATGCAAATCCATCATTGTCGACAAACTATAACTATGTGCTTCCATAATTCTTCAAGAGAGTGTAAGGGCTGAGTCCACACTCGGCTGTTTCCACAATCCTCTTTGACTTCCGGTTTGCCATTTCCGACAAATGCGGGATTTACCACAAACCAGCCAACAAACCATTTAGTTCGACCTGTAACCTTTTACTTTTTGGGAAACCGGAGTGTTTTTTGGTATACCAAGCTGACAAAAAGCTTTCTTCGAGAGGCGAAGAAGCCACCCAGTTTTATGTCCCCCCCAAACAAAAACAAGAAAAGGTTCTTTCCCTGCTCTTGTTGTGCCTTTAGCTCATGCTCCAAACACCTGGTGTCGGGGGACCAAAGGCATCAACTGCCTCGACATCTATACAAGGTTGATCCTGCAACAGCAACCGTGCTGTTCGTGCAGGGGAGAGGGTAGCCAGGCCCGATCCAACATTGCGGGAGTTCAAGTGGATTTCGAGACAGCGCTCTTCCTGCGCTGGCCAGCCGCCATGTGGGTTTGCTTACAGGGGTTTCTAGGCGGTGTCCCTCCCACCAAAAGAAGGGAAACATTCAAAAACGCTGTAGCTGAATCGACAACCAGTGGTTCAAAGCCCCAAGCATCCGGCCATTTCAGGAGAATCCTGAGGGATTCTGGCCCAACGTGCAAAACCCAAGGCGAAAGGAGAGCCGAAACGTCCCATATTCCACGATGAAGGATCCTTGGGATTACTTACCTTGGGGATTACTTTCTTTGGGAATTATCCCATGTGTAAGTCATATGAGATGAACTAGGCTTTTTCCCCAGGTTGTTGCATTGGTTGATTTCAAGTTTGGCTGGCCAAGGGAAGCGGCCAGTTTCTCATGGCCTTCTGGCAAACCGGTCCCTCCAAATGTGCTGCGCCAAAGCTGCTTGCATTCTTAACAAGTAAAAAAAAAGTCTACAATACATTATATGCGAAGAGGCTCACAGTATATATAATACATATTATGTGTCGTCTCACGGTCGGGAATGTTCCACAACTATCAATCTCCAATAGCTTAGTCTGGCAATGAGACAAACACCGCAACTTGGCTGAAGCCGACCATGGCCTCTGCAAGCTTGCCCAGGTACCGCTTGTTCATCTGAGCAAAAGCCCGCTTTGCAGGTGTTCTCAGTGGCACTGGCGCTGGAATCATGCTTGATTCGGGGTGGGGGGCTCCTCTTTTCCCACAAGGGCCAACGGTCCAGGTACTTGTTCAGGATGAGAGGATTTTCAGGGGCCCCAATTTTGGCCTCAACGTCTGCCTGGCTGGATGGCCGGTTTCCTTGCGGCTCGTCCTCAACGCCCGGGAAAGGCTCATGTTGAGACGCGCGCACGTTCGAAACATAAATCATGAAACGTCGTGAAGGAAGGATTACGTAGCTCTGTGATTGGGCCGGCCGTCAAGAAGGACAAAATACGTGGACAAGCCAATGAGTGCATGCATTTCAAAGGATCGACCCTCGCAAAAAGTGACTTATAGGACTTACGACTCCTTCAACAAAGGAGTGATCCCGAAAAACCGAAGTAAGGCCAGGACACTCACAACGGAGGCAAGGAGCCAAAAGATCGTAAGCTGTGGACAAATGCGGCTGTGCCAACCAGAACGGCGCTGAGTCTTGCGACCTCCCAATCACATCTCATTGATCGGGCCCCAGGGTGTCCATATTCGCCACTTCGGCCGTCCAAATGGGCTCCGGTAATCCATCCAAAAGAGAATGTCCCAATTCTAAATACTAAAACATGTCAAATCGACCGTTCCCTCCAGTGCTGAAAAAAGGGTCCGGTCCAATCCCATAAGGGCTTACGTTTCATTCACACTTGGATCTTCGCAATTCAGACTGCCAAATGTTTGTACTCCCTCACCAAAGGCTGACCTGAGAAGGTGGGTTCCGCCAAGAACTGTAGTGCAAACATCATCTTTCTCCTTCCGGGCTGGAATTAGCCCTGAATGAGGGGGGTGGTGGGGGGGTGTTGGGTTGCTGGTCTGGAGGCTCAGGGTTTGCCCTCCAATTCACTTCGTACACCAGTGAGTGGGTCAAACTGCCACACCGCCAACCCAAACCACCAATTCAATGTGCACTCGATTGGGGACCCATTTGGGAATTCCCGTAGACCTGAGCCTTTGCCGTCCCAGGCGATGCCTCGTCGGCCTCTCTATCAGCCTCAAACCGATCGGACGATCCAATCAAAAGTCAATGTCCAACATGGCGATGGCGAAAACGGCCCCTTCTAACTGGCCCCTTCTAACTGGCCCAGTTCACCTTACGTACTCAAAAGCAAGAAACTCAGGTCTTGGCCAGCCAAGTGGCGAATACACAAGCCAACAAGCAAATCGAGCAACAACTGGTGCTCGGATCATGGCCGGAAAGGCTCAGCCTAGCATTGGATTGAGAGAAGGGTGGCTGACATCTTGTGTCAATCTACCCATCCTTTCGGCGTCAAGCCACCAAAAAGGCCAGTCCAACCAATGGGTGCCCAATGTAGAGGCAACTTTGTGGAGGAGCTGAACAGAAACCTCTAACGGTGGCCTGAATGACATCTACCTTCACATCGTGGCCATGGATTCCATTGATCGGGTCATGAACCGCGTCAAAGGAGCTTTGAGTATTCTCAAGCAGCCCTTGGTTGAGGATTCTTGCTTGTGAGTGGGGTATATTGAGGGAGATACCCTCCCTTGAGCACCGTTCAGAAAGACTGGCTCCTCGTGGACAAACCCGAACCAGCTTCCATTGGAGGCCATTATATCACCCCAGCTTGACTGCACGACCTACCCCCCAAAGGCCCGCCCGAAGACCCGCCTCGAGTTCCAAAGTGCAGCTGGTCCTTGGGTTGACGCTGATCGCCGTGAGTCAACCGCTTGCGGGCTTTGGGGGGTGCTCTGGTCTCATGCTCCTGTTTGGGTTTTGTTAAAGCTTGGGGGGCGGCAAAGTCGACAAAGGAATTGGCCAAATCATGGAATGAGCGCAGCCGTAAAGTGGATCCCGAAGAGAAAGCAAACAACAATGCAGTAGAAACAATCATGTGTGCCTGCTGCTTGTCTTCAAGACAAGCGCGGTGCGTGCGGTGCGGTGTTCTGCGATTGATCAGGATGCTGGACTCAAAGCGTAGAAAAGAAAGAACCTACAGGAGGGCTTCTGGCATGATCGACCTCATGGCCGTGGCACAAACGAACAAACAACCGAAACGCTGCAGCCAATGCCCAGCTCCCACCGCTGGGCTATGACATGGGAGATTTGGGGAGGACAAATTATGAGCTCAGTTTTTGCGAATTTTCGGCCTTGGCAGCCCACTTTAAAGACCTGACGGACCGGTTTTGTCCGGAAACAAAGTACCTTCCGAAAAGTGACATCTTTAAAAACTAAATCTGACTGATATCCAAGAGTGTCCTATGCGTGTTTGTGAACTTACAGTCAATGGGAGGGCAAGTGCCACTGCACGTAACAGGAAACCCTGCATGGGGCACAAGCAGGTAGAGTCCGGCCTCCATGACCGACAACACGATTCACTTCTGATCAATATGCCGCTAGATAAATCAGGCGCCTCCCCCTGAAGCCTTAATTGAGCCACCCCAGAAGGGACTCATCTGTGAAGATGGGTGTCTCGTCTTCAAGAGCCCGGTGCTCTTCTTGAACCCTGCGAGGGCACAGGCAGGTCTCTGTTCTTCATCGATGACAGCCAGACCACTTTGTAGGCACTTCATGCATGAGCTCTATGTCCTCTTCGCCGCCTGTTTCTGACCTGACACTTGACAGTGTCTGCAAAGCGAGCGCGAGACTCTGCAACAGAAGTCACCGACTCTCTCATCTCTAATCTTTGAGTCTGTTCTCCAAATGGGACTCTGAAACGCTGAAACACCGCTTTGCTTCTTTCTGGTTTCATTCTGATAAAGACGGTCAAACATAGGGTCCCTACTTTGAGAACACGCCCATGCACGTCACCAGTCTCATGGGCTGCCAGGTTGTCAACTGAATCCAGCACATGATCATCTAGGGCATACATGCAAACCACTAGTGCATATGAGGTTGTGAGGTGGTTCTGCTAACAACCAGATCCAAATCTTGCTGCCAGCACTCGCTGAACAGGGGATCTGGTTCCCCCCTGACTTTGGACAGCATGTCTACTAGGTCCTCCAGTAGAGAGGTTAGAATAAGGGTACCCTTGTTGCTGTAGTCTATTTTAGTAAGGAAACCCTCCCCCCAAAAAGGGTAAAAGGGCACTACCCGGGGACCTTGTCTACGTCTGGTTGATCCTGAAGATTGCTGTGGTCACCTCATGGCCGATGCTGCCCGATAACAAGTTCAACGCTCCTCACGTTTTATACACACAACAACTCCAAAACAAGCTCTGTGTGTGTGTCTACCCGAATGCTTGTAAGATGCCCTGTTCGCTTGCTTGATTGCTTGATTGCTTGCGTGGTTGGTTGGCCGGTGAATTGGGTTGGGTGCAGTGGCTTGCTGCAGGTGCCCGTCTCTCTTCACGAAGCCCTCTTTGATGTGCGATGCTGAAGAAGGCGAGAGTGCATTTCGTAGGATCCATGAACGAAGTCAGACGGAAGCCGAAACCGAAGTTGTTAAGCAAATCATGAACCAAGTCATAAACCAGTCATGAAGCAAGTCATGCAGCAAGTCATAGAGGTCATGTTGGGTGCATGACCCTTCCCTTCTCAAGGAAGGGGTGCACTGCGAAGATCAAGTCACCCAAGCCAGCTCTGGGCCGGCGGCGGCCGCGGCACAACCTTTGAAGCCTGGAAGCGGCAGGCAAAAGCTGCACGCTACTTCGAGCTTGGAAGGGTATGTTGTGTCAGAGAATACAAGTAGGAAGTCCATTTTGAGGCATCTCCAAAATGCCAACAATGGCAACCGTTCACTTGGGGGGGGAGTGTTGCTGTTTACACGTGCCCTCTTGAACTTGTCGCCCTTGAAGGCATGAAGAGCATTCGCATTCGTGGCAAGAACAAGGGGAACAGGGCTTCGGGTAGACCAGACTCCTTCGTGCCAAGTCCTGGGGCTGCCCTGCCTGCCACTTTCAAACACACAGAACATCTCTTGGGCTTGGATTTGAACACCTAACCCGCTGAATCACTGGCAAACTGGGGAAGCAGCGGTTCAGGTCTTTCCGCAGAGCTTCACATGTCCAAGAGACCGTCTGGCAGCGGCACTCGTGATCCAAGAGGCCGGTTGTGTCATTTTGGGAGGGTGAAAGGAGGCCGGGATCACCCAAACTCCCACTGCGTCAACCCAAGCCTCCGTTCTGGCTAAGGATTCCTCCGGAGAGGTGAATGCCTGCCCGCAAGGGCGCTGAGGGCCACGGCAGGTGCGGCCAACCATTTGGCGATCAACTCCGCAAGGACCTTCGCAGCCGTTTGCGGCATCTCCGGCGGCGCCAGGCTGGGAGATCAACGGTCACCTCAGTTTTCTCAACGCCCCAGCCCACTTTGAGGAACAAAAGGAAGGGCTGGCGTGAATGAACGCTGTTTTCCACTAAAGCCGTGACCGGCATGCAGGCAGCGGGAAAGAAGGGAGGTGCGCAGCGTGGGCTTGCAGCACCCACTCCCGGCGAAAGCAAAGTGGAAAGACATCGTGTTTGTAAGCCACGGCAGTCACAAGGCGTGCCAAGGGGTTTTGGCTGCCGCCAACAGCCAAAATGGTGGGCGCGTAATTCCGCGATATGTCCTACTAGCTAAGGCTTGCAACGCCATCTAACAGCCCTCTCGCGAGCCTGCACATATTTCAGCTACCTTGATGCGAAGCCAGCCACTGAAGCAGACGCTACACCGAGACTGCATCATTGAATATGTGTCCCAACGCATGCCAGCCTTGAAAGCGTAAGGGCTGGGAAGTTGCGGCGCTGCCGAAATGCAAGGCAAGGCTTCCAACTCTCAAGCTGTGAGGGCACACGCAAGCCAGCAGCATTGCATCTGCCAGCCGCAGCAGCCATCTGAAGCTGACGCTTGCCGCAAAGTTCTGGGCACAGCCAAACTCGTTGCGTCCAACGTTTCCACGCTTTGCTCAAGTCAAGCCAAAGTGATGCTCCTCGCCATGCAATCAAACTCTTCTCCTGCAGCCTGACATTACCCGATTCAAAGCAACCTCTTGCAAGTTACCTTGATGCGAAGTCGGCGGCTGAAGCAAATGCTCGACAATCGAATCGCAATGCCTTGCCTTGTGCGTGTAAGGGCTGCGAAGTTGCGGCGCCGGTGCAAGGCAAAGGTGTTCACGTCAACGGTGTGTGCGCACGTCCGCAGGAGAGCACCGTGTCTGCCAGCCGTTCTGGGAGCCAAGCTGGTTGGACTCAGTAGGCTCCACGCGGCTTAGCATCGACCTCACAAGCTTACATTGAGAAGATAAGAGTGTTTGCACACGCAATACTGGTCACGCTGGGCGAATGCTTTGTTTGTGGATAAGACACATCAACTTTCATTAGACCAACAAGCGGGGTCGAGGAGCGAAGCCTCTCTTAACTCAGCTCTGGGAATAGCCAGGTCGGCTGGCTTCGATTGGGACATCATTCAAGTTTCCACAGACCCTTTCGCATATTCCTCGCGGGCCAGCAGGGTTCCTTCTGTTGGGTTCCGCAGTACATGGATTTCATCGTTTGCTTCCGCGTCCTTCCGCGGCGTATGGTCTGCTTCCGCGAGTGTTGGCACGGCAAGTAAAGCTTATTAGTAAGAAACAAAGCTTCCGTGAGCCTTTCGCGAAAGAAAACCCTGACGCAAAAAACCTGCCGCAAGCTTCCGCGCGTGTGGCGCCGTGCAGATTAACTCATATATTTTAGGTGATCCCTTCTTTTGAACGCCACTCGCAGCATGGACGCGTTTCGTTTATTTCGCCAGGGGCTCAGCCTCGTTTGAGTTGAGGCCTGGTAAAGCCTAGGAGCCCCAAGCTCCAAGCGCTTCATACGCAAAGCCCATCACGCTCCACGATGTTTAGAGGCTTCCTTTCTTTGCGAGGCTTGCCGACGGTGCAACCTCGTGCAAACCTGGCGAAGCCAGGTCACTGAAGATGCGGGATTGAGGGGCTGGCATGGTGCGGTGCCAGGGCAAGCGTCACACACAAAAAGTGTGTGAGCTCGGCCTCTAGCTGCTAGCAGTGTGAAGCTGAAGCATGCCGCATTCTGGGCACAGCCAAACTAGCTGGGTGGGTCCAATGGCTCTGTGCTTTGCTCAAGTCAGGGCAACGTGATGCTGCTCGTGATGTCCTCTAACATATCATGCTTCTAGCAGCAATTCAGTCACTCTGGTGGCGCGCAGTGACCATCTCAAGTCAGCGTTTCCAGAAAGTTTGCCCGAACGAGAGATTCTCAGTAAATGCGAAGCTTCTCTCACAGGATAACAAGGTCTCAAGGGCCCCCAAGCAGCATCTCGCAGGAGGGCCTTGCAGATTTTGGGCAATGGTTTGGCGCGCACGTAGACAAATTATCGTGGCGGCAAGTCAGCCTCAACCTACTGTGGTTGGAAGACACTGTGCTCACACCTTTTGCGTCTGCAACATGTCAGTGGGCTTGAATTGAATCTCATGGTTCAGAGAAGCGCGCTGTGTGAAGTTCACGGTCCTCATCTCGCGCAAGGGTCCTGCAGATTTGGGCGATGGTGTGGCGCAAACAGAGAGAAATATTGTTACTCCTTGTTCTGTCATTGCACCGGGTGGATAGTTGACACATTCACATGTTTGCAACCCATGTGTTGGGTCAAGGAGCTTGATTGGCTTCACTTCGGCACGTGACGCGCACCTCTCAAAAGGCCCCTACTGGTGTATCGGCTCGAGCCAAACAATTGAAAGGTCCGATAACAAGTCTTTTAACCTCCAGATGTTGGATTAACGCTTTCTGAGTGAGAGATGCTGGGCGCTCCTTCAACCCGCTTATTTGAGAAACGGGCAGGCTGAGCTGCCGAATGCGTCATTTTAGCGGATCACCCCCGGTCGCTCGCCAGCCATGGGGAGTCCATAGGGCAAAAGACGTCTCTTCTAAATACGTTGACTATGTGTTGATTCAGTCACTCCTGAGAACGTTCCGCGGCGACCTGCTGGCTAAACCAAGTACGAATGCTGTATGCGCATCTCTGAAAGCAAATGTCAGGTCGGCAACTGATATTCTGTTGTATAAAAAGACAGTCCGCGAACATTCGTGACCTTCCTTTCAAGGTGCCCAATATTTTCGACGCCGGTTTCACCCCGGAAGGAGGCTGCTATCCCAAAAAACGCTCTGGACACATCTGAGGTTTGTCTGTAGCTTGACCAACTTAACTAGAGCTAGCTTACTTACAGGATCCATTCGGGGCGAAAAGGGCCCCCCTCAAGGCGACATGCATTTTGTCCAGAAATGCCCCAGTTTGGTCTGTGCGACAAGAACAAAAGCACTTCAGCAAACCAAAAGGACAATCAAGCATAATGGTGTAGTTGGCACCTTTGGAACCCCAATTTCTCGACTTAGCAGAAACCTCCAAGTGGGCCAACAAATGCTGTGAGCTCTTTCTTTCGGCCTGCAAAAAACGGAGGTTGTCCAAGCGTCCATGATCCCTCTTGCGAACCCACGTTGACAAGGCACAGGATCCCATTGCCCAGGCCTCGAACCAGGCCTCCTGGCTCCCGTGCCTCGCAGGAAAAATTGGGGGGGGGGGGGGGGGGCGGGAAGCACACCCCCCCAACAAAAGTCATTGAACATATTTCTTGGGAAAGCTACTTTGTCATCTTTGAAGAAAGCTAGCAAATGATGATCTCAGTGGGGTGGTGAAAATCAGGGCCCTGATCCGAACCCCCATTTCAAGGGCCAATATCAAGCCCGATCCAAGAGTGGGTTCCATTTCATAACAGGGGACGTCTTCGATAGGAGCGACACTGCCAGAAAGAGCCGCCATCCCCCCCAACCCTCTAGCGCCCAGCGTGCCAGCGCCTTCTGCATCCCTCTTCAAACCGGATGGAACAAACCCTTGCGCAGCCAACAGGCACTGCTCATTTGTCTTGATTGATCCCCACCTCCCATTTGTCGCATTGGCTGCCTCCCAATCATTGAATTTAGGTTAGGGCCCTCTGTTGTAGGACATACATTCGTGGTTTGCTTGAATTCCGCCATACATGTGAATTCAAGTACTTGATAATACTACTACTTCCATCATCTTCTATCCAGTAGTACTCTCAAAACGAAACAAACGTGTCCGTGTCCTCAAGCTTACTTCCTGGCGGTGATTTGGAGAAGGGCATAAATTCAGGTCGGCCCAAGCAGGTGCTCCCCCTTCTTGTTAGCCCCTTGTTGCCGAACCGTAAATTACAACAAATCGCTGCTGCTGTTGCTGACTTCTCAAGTCTTGGAGAAGCCTTGCTAAAGTTAGACCAAAACTGGCTGTCTAAGACAACCAAATGTCGAACTTCAATCGCACTCGTCTGAAGAAGCCTCACACGAAGGTTACACGAAAAAAAACACACACAAACACACACACACACACACACACCACACACACACACAAACACACACACAAACACAAACACAAACACAAACACAAACACAAACACAAACACAAACACAAACACAAACACAAACACAAACACAAACACAAACACAAACACAAACACAAACACAAACACAAACACAAACACAAACACAAACACAAACACAAACACAAACACAAACACAAACACAAACACAAACACAAACACAAACACAAACACAAACACAAACACAAACACAAACACAAACACAAACACAAAACACAAACACAAACACAAACACAAACACAAACACAAACACAAACACAAACACAAACACAAACACCAACACAAACACCAACACCAACACCAACACCAACACCAACACCAACACCAACACCAACACCAACACCAACACCAACACCAACACCAACACCAACACCAACACCAACACACAACACACAACACACAACACACAACACACAACACACACTTGACTCCAGATGGAGAGAGTGCTAATCTTCGAGTACAACTGATGAGTGTCGAGTACAACTGATTGAGTCTACGAGTTTGGTGAGTTTCGACTTCGCACAATCACTAAGCTTACTTAGTTATTGAACAGGGCACACAAAGCAACGGGCGGTTTCAGGGAGGGACCAAAAGGACCTTCTGAAACATACTTCACAAAAGCAGGTACACGCGGATGATCAGTCCGCGTTTCCCCCATGGTGGTTAGCTTCGTTGGCACAGGTCACCACCATGGGCCTGTGCCCCCTGCTGCGAAACCGAAAGGGTGGTGACAGGGCATTCTGTCACTCCGCACACACACGCCCCTCTACGAGGGGCGAAGTTTCTCTTTTCTCCTGCTGGAAGATCAAATGCTCACACTCAATTGTCTATCGTTGACCAAAAAATCCTCCACGGCGAGGGGAGCGAGACACCGCCCTGAACCGCTCAGAAGACGGGAACGAAAGATCACCACGTTGAGCATTGCGAGTGTCGCCATAGAGGACTGAAGCGATTTGCGAAGCAGCCGGGCGATCACCTTGAGAAAACGGAGTGGCATAGGTGAATGTCTCCTCAACTGGAACGGCATCGGAGTTTCGAACTCGACCAAGCGTCTGATCATGTGGATCGCGAGTCGTGAATGACTCAATCCGAGACAAGATGCGCTGGTACCCTTGGTGTTGCCAGTCACGGATGTCCCATGCTTGGACTGGCGCGTCGGGCTCAGTCACCCGTCTCCATTCACGAAACGATTTTTCAGGGACATCTGGCAAGGCGTCCCCGCGGTGCCATCGTTGAGGATGTCCTGGAGTGTATATCCGCACCCACTCCTGATCATGCCAGACTGAATATTCAAGCCATGGGTGCTGCTTCGAATCATCGATGTCCATGTCGAGGCAAGAGGCAAGACTTGTCGCGGGCTCCGATCCGGCTAGTAGATAAACAAGCACAATGCACAACCAAGTTCAACCAGCAACCAACAACCAAGCAAAATCATGCAAGTGCAAAGATCACCCTTATTTCGTACGCTGCGCTGCTCATGCGAGTCTAGTCTTCAGTGAGCTCGAAGACGGGACTCATCTTGTCTCGGCCACTGTCGGAAGGATTAACGGGCCGGTAGGGGTCGGAGACCCCAATCGTCTCCAATGATGTGCTTCCACGCGATGCACGTACTGGTTGATGAGGATGGGAAGCTAGACGTGCGCGAGCTGTCAGTTGTTGCGAAATCCCTTCCTGGAGACGAGTCAGTTCTTCAGTAGAGAAATCAGCTGCATCCGAGGACCTGAGAATCGCGTCTAACAGCTCTGGCGACATAGTCAATGCCGCAGACTGCGTGGCCACGCTGTGATGATCGGGGGGATACCCTGAGTCAAATTCATGACCAGCGTGAGGGGCAGCGATTCGTCGGTAGCCCTCTGTGGCCCAGTCTCGTTTGTACCACATAGTGACTTGGGCCTGCTCTCCGACTGAGGCCTGGTTGGGTGCATAGAACTCCCTCCACTCTCTAAAAGTGTGCGGAGGAGGTGGATCATCATGTTCTTCTTGCGGCGTCCACGGTCCCGGATGAAAGATCTTGACCCACTGGGCATCTGGTTGTTGAGGGTCCGGGCACCATTCCAGCCACGCCATGACAACACAACCACGGAAAGACAAGTTGATAGGTGTACGGCTGCAGACAACAACAAGTGCAAGCAAGTCAACAATCATAATGCAAAGACCACTTTTGTAACACTGTGCGGCGCCAGCATCATAGTCTGACTCTCCAGGGAGGCGAGGGCGGGCATCAGCTCTCAAGCGAATTAGATGATGCCGAGGAGGAAGTCATTCCAGCATACATGAGGTCCGGTGCGCCCGAAGCAAAAACTGGCCTCGCTATGCTAGGATGTGGACGACCCAGGCGTTGATACCCCCTGGTGACCCAGTCCCTGTAATACCAAGTGTAGAAGGTGGCGTAAGATACCGGTTGCAGAACCGTGCCTGTGGTTGTGCCGCCCGTGCTTTCCCGGGGCCAGTACACTTCGAAGTGGTGGACCTTGCGCCATTCCCGATAGGTGGTCGAGTCATCCGGGGCCGGTCCCAGGGTGTCTGGGGCTACTGGATGCCACTGACCCGGAACATAGATTCGAATCCATTCCACACTCGTTCCTGCTCGACTATGAACGATGTCATAGTCAAAATAACGAGGTAGGACCCATCGTGCTGCACCCTGCACTGTACTATTGAACATTTCAACCCAACAAGCAGCTCAAAGGTAGCACGGAAAGCGGCGGGCACCCTGAAACGACATGCACAGCACCAAGCAAGACAACCCAATGTGAGCACACATACAAAGCAAGCACAACCGCATCTTTGTCCAACATGCTGCTCAAGAATCAATCCGACTCATTCCAAGGATCATGGAATGGTGGCGGTGACGGTTCCCGCCACGCCCCATCCGGTACCGACGAGCCCACCGAGGACTCGACGTCCGCATTGACGAGCATCGCGAATCCCATGGATTGTACAGGAGGTCCAAGGCGTTGATAACCTCGTGTTTGCCAGTCCCGGTACTCCCACACGTGGTAGGACACATAGGCACTGGGCGTGGCTATAGGATCCATTGTAGTTCCACCGGTGCTGTCTTCAGACCAGTACACTTGGAAGTGATATGATCTGCGCCACTCCCGATACGTGGAAGCGTACAGTGGGTCAGGAACAGGCGCTTCATCGGGAACGGGCCTCCAAATGCCCGGAGAGTAAATTCGAATCCATTCCACTCCTCTATCGATCTGGTACTCGAAATACTGGGGGTTCATAGCAGCAATACGTGCTTGCACGACTGTTGAACCAATCGAAAGTCTGCGGCAAGGACACACATGCATTGCCAGCCGCACATACACACTGAAGAGTGAGGCAACTTTTCAAACACAAGATGAAACGCAGCAACGAGGTCGGAAATGTCAGACTCCTAGCTTTCACTGTCGTTGATGTCGCGCACACCTGCAATGATAGTGACCTGGCCGTCTACGAGCACAAGGGGAAAGACATTTCCGTCCATGGCGCAGGATGGCGTGACAGTAATGCTTGCACGCCGCCGAGGGGGATTGCGATGGACGGCCTGCACGTTTGGAATAAAACACTGTAAAGGGCCGTCGAGATCGCCGCGGCGCCGAAGCTGATGCTGTCCGAGATCGTTTGGACGAGGGCCCTGGACTGCGTGGTTCTTCATCACGGGAGGGGTCACTGCTGTAGATCGAGCGGCGTGTGCGCTGCGATTTCGAAGAGGTAGGACAGGATTGTCCACGAGGGGCTGAGATCGTGGGGCTGCGTACCGAGGGCATAAACTGTGGGTGAAGAATCACCGGTGGTGGTGGTGGTGGTGGAGGAGGAGGTGGAAGAAGCAATGGCAAACTTGGCGGGGGCGGAGGTGACGTAGTTAACCGTATGGGTCTGTCGAGTAGAGCCCCGGGTCCATGAAATTGTAACCACGTCGGCTGCGCTCCATGGGTCCAGGTAATGTACGTCTGTACAACTTGTTCCGACATGATTTGAGCAACTCAGGCAAGGCATCACTGCATGTCAACGACATTGCACAACACGACAAGCAAGATTGATTCACATGCGAGCAAGCAAATATCATGTGATCAACAACGCGAATCGGACACACCGCCGCTGCGTATCATTTGGTCAATCAATGGTCATTGCTGCATTTGTCGGGCATGGTGCTAGCCGCGAGCTTCAAGTTGTTGATAGACCTTCCATGCCTGCTTGACTTCCTCAATCGGCTTCTGAAGAAACCGCGCAATGGTCTTATAGGTGGGCCTGGAATCTTTATCCTTCTTCCGTCTCACCATTTCATCCAGCTCACCCTGTGTCCATGCCGTGAAAGGTTCACGGTACGCATTGCGAAGTGCAATGGTAAATTCTTGTAGAAGTTCACGAGGACCATGGACCACCGTCGGCGACGGCCGGAACGACGAGGCACCTGGATGCGGACGTATCGAACCATCAGAATCCGAATCAGGTGTCGTAGGCGTCGTTTGTCCTGGCTCTCGTCCACCGTGTATCGCGATAGGAGCAAGGGGACGAGGAGGTGGTAGTCGATCCAACATCGATTCGGGCCGAGCTCCCGGATTGTGGTCACTAGCATCACGATGTGCCGCTCGAGGCGGGGACAAAGCCGGTATGTACCAGGTAGATGACGTGTCCAGCGGTCGACCCCGAATGCGTGCGGGTGATCGAGATCTGTCAGATGAGGGGTGCTCCGTGATGATGCGGGGCCGCAACCCATGTCTGGAGTTTCTTGGTGCTCTTGGGGTGACCACCGTGTCAGTCGGACGACCACGCTCCGTCATCAAGGCAAAGTTCAGGGTGTCCAAAGCTGTCGCCACTTGGGATGCAAGGACATTGAGCACAGCCACCAGGTTATTCACAAACTCAGCTGACAACTGCATGGCAACCGATCAAACCACAAGGTCAACTCAAGCAAAGCTGCAAAGCGATAATGCTGCGGCATGACAGAGATAAGGTAAATGCAAGCATGAATGTAGCAAACTCTGACGTACTTTTGTCGCTGTTGCTCCGTCATCGTTCATAGGGCAGACCAGACGGTCTGCAAGCTGGCATGGCTTTAACTGCCGGTGGATACTTAGGAGTATAAGCATGACGGCGGCCCACTGGAACTGCATCGACAGGACGTTCTGGGAGCCGTCGATGATGGCTGCGGGATCGTCTTCGGTGCGGCTCACGATGCCTAGATCTTCGCCGTCGTCTGTGTTCCCAGGAAGTGCTGACACTCACCGTGCGTGTGTGAGCAGGGTGCTCCGCACGGCTATCCGTGGTGGCCACGAGAGTGACCGGCGTTGCCATGTGGTCAGGTCTGACCGATGTTGCTGGCAAGTGCGGAGGCGCCGTGGACGGCGGCGGCAACGGCGGGGGATGAACTTCCGGAATCGGTGGTGGTGGGGGCGGCTGTGGATGTCGCTGCTGCCCCTCAAGACGCTGGAGTCCCGCCAGAAGTAAATTGATCTGCGATGACATAGCGAGTAGCATGTGTCGACAATCGCGTAGCAGATCTCCATGATCCATCCCAATCCCGAAAAGACGAGACAACCAGGGTCAACTCCACCAGAGATGACTGAAAGCGGCGACGGCAAGCAACTGAAGGCACACAACCGATCATGCAAGCAAGACCATAAAAGGAACCATCAAAGACAACCATGAGCCGCGGACAACACAATGCGTTTTTCCGGAAGAGGAGCGTCATGATGTTCATCATGAAAACAAACATAGCACTCACCACATCGGGTCAGTAGCAACGATCTTGTACTGGTAAGCAACCATGGTTCACCAGAAGATGCCCATGTAACTGGGCACTGCGATCGAAGATCTTAGTTTCCACCTGCCATCCTTGGCATGAATGCAGTCATAGTAGTGGGAGGCTGCTATGTCCGCGTACACGCCGCCGCGGGGTATAGTGCAATGCTGTTGTCGGAGACGAGCAGAGCCACCAATGCACACCGGGCGATCCGTCCGGATTCCACCGAACTGCGCAGCTGATTGGATTGCCGCTTCTTGAGACTGGAGGCTGCCTCTGCAGTAGAATCCCATCGGCGGCAACCAGACTTCGTTCCAGTTGGAACACTCACGATTGGGGGAGGGATGTTCTTGCCACTTCGAAGGTCGGATCAGTTCTTCATCACGCAGGATTTGCATGGCAGCCTGTACGTTGGTGTTGTGGGACCAGAAAAAGGTGGACTGCGATTGAGTCCGTTGCTTGTCGGGCAACAATCGGCGTGGCTCAAATGAGAAGATGATTCCAAAGAGGTTCTTCTGCGAGTTCTTTTTGTCCGCGGAGAAGTGGTGAAAGGTCCGCGTGGTTCTGCTGATATATGGCCACTTCTCCTCGCAAATGCCGAGCTGGACGATGAGTTGCTGAGGTAGTGAGCGCCGCGAGATCTGGAAGTAGTCCGAAATGTCTTTGAGCACTTGCTCCGTCCAGCGTCCCGGAACTCCATGTGGTGGCTGAGCAAATGGAAACTCTGAAATTGACTTGACCCTCTGTTCATCTTCGATGATGCTGCGGCGGTGCGGCATGAGGCTCCTATAGACCGACTCCCAAGATTTCTTCAACAGCTCCGGTTCAGGAAATACCAAGGCGGCAATCGACGGCAAGGTGTAGTAGAGGACATCGTTTAGTTCGATGGCAATCTCCTCAATCCGGCACCCCGTGCGTAGCTTGAAGCGATGAACCCCCAAGTCAGGTACCTGCCGACGAACTGAGAGAGGCACCAACGCGATGCGGTTCTCAGAAGGACTGCCACGAGCAGGAGGAAACGGGGGCGAGCGTGGTCTCCTTTGATCACTATGGGCGCGTCTGCCATCACTCCTCCATTCACCCCAATCCTCTTCCTCATCCGAGTGCCCTTGCGGGCCCGGTGTGAGCTGGATCCGCGGAATTCGTGACCGAGGTGAACGCGATCGGGGCTGCCCGGTGAGCGCTGGCACGTCACGTGACGAGCCGTGGGATTGAACACTTTGCTGGTGCGCTATGCCGTGAGTCCGAATGAACATTTGGATCTCATTGCCGTTGATGAAGTTGGGGAGGTGCTCGAGTGTCACGCGGCTCGTGGTTTGTACTGAGCCGTCAGAACGCAGAAGGCTAGTGACCATATATTCCGCCATGGTTCTGAGCCAGCTACATGCAAACAAAGCGCAATAGAACAACACGCAAGCAAAGTGGCAGTCCCAAGCATGCATAAGAAGAGACAGAACGACAAGCACACATGCGGATTTTGTCCCAAGTCTACGGCGAACATCCCGCAGAAGGTGAGATTCGAAACCTTTGGCCTCATAAAGGCGTTTGAGAGCATCGAGCCCATGTTGTTGTTGAACCGCCGGTTGTGCACCACGTATGATGAGCCATGAGCGAGAAGACCAAGAAGAATAAGTGAACATCCGATCATTGGCACTCCGAATTCCTTTGATTTGGGATGGATGATCAGGTAGCTGCGGAGTAATAGTTCTGGAGGAAGAATCACATCGGTAACCCAGTACTTTGTCGTCATGTTGAACTTCAAGCATCACTGGTGGGCGATAAAATTCCAGGGAAAGAAAGTTCATGAGCACGGGTGAGTGTGGGGCCGAGTCACGAAGAAGAATGAAACGATTGTCGACGTAGCGCTCATGCCAAATTACACCAATGTCGGGCATGCAAAACCGCAGAGAAATCATGGTTTGGTGCCAAAAGAAATCCTCAACCGTAGCAACCAAATTGCACAACGGTGGCGCGGCTGGTGATCCCATAGCGACTCCTCGTTCTTGGCGGAACAAGTATCCGTTGATCTCGAAGTGACTGTTGTCAATGACAAAGTCGAGGAGGTGCCGGAGATCTTGTTCACGAAAGACTCGAGGGATCTTGGTTTGACGGCGCCACTTTCCTTTGAACATACGGCGTCGATGATCTGACTTGACTTCGTACACGGACCATTGCGAGGAACTGCGAAGGCCAACAACTTGATCATATCGATGGAGAAGCACTTGAAGCGCCTGATGGAATCGTTCCGTAGGAATGGACGTGAAGAAGCCTGACAAGTCTTGCGACACCAGGTGGATGTACTCATCAGGATCTGCTTTTGACAGTGCTTCCCACAGCTGCTGGATAAGTTCTTGTACCGGGAGTTGACCTGCAATGTCGGGGAAAGCCGCCTTGGTGAGTTCAAATATGAGCGCACCGAAGACCGTGAGGAAGGGAGCCGCCCATGTGCGAAAGAATGAAATGATGGGTCGAGCTTTCTGCCAGTCCTTGGTCGGCTTTGGAAGGATGCGCGCTGTGGGCAACGGTGCTTGAAGTCGAAGTCCCCATGCGTATCGTTGACGTAGGAGAGAAGGTACCGTGGTTACCACTTCAGAGCGAAACGATGCTGCGGATTCGCGGCAAAGTGAGAAAACATCCCCCGCGCAGAATGTCTTCCGCATCAATATGGCAAACAGGGACGGGCACACTACCTGTGCACGGGAGGGAAAATGATCCGCTGGGATAACTACCCAAGAAGACAAAGAGGCCACAGTGCGTTGCAACGATGCCGATGACCAATAAGCCTGATCTTGGAGGTTGATCCGATGGGTCTCCATTAACTGAGCCACGACCGGTTGTAGATCTGGAAGTAGATCGGAACCATGTACATGCCAGCGTCGAGCAAGTTTGCAAAGTTGCGTGGTGAAACGTTGATGCAATAGGTCGACATCACCGAAAAACTGATCCTTCATTGAGGCGGCCATGATTTCCACGTTAATGTCCGCATTGATGCGAGAAAAGTCATCCACCATTACTGCGTGACCATGTGCACGGAGTAGATGGTGGTCATCGATGTCCAAACAGCGACACGGAAAGGATGTGTCAGGCGTCCATTTGCGCTGCCATGTGCGATAGTTGTATATCTTGTCGCCCAATGTGGCGCTGCGGGTTTCCACAACCCGGATCTTTGGAATGAAAAGAGAAGGGAACAGATCCCGATGGGAAGCAATCCAGTTTTGTAACCATGTGCCAAGTAGAGCTTTCCAATTTTGGACATGTAGCGGCGGCAAAAGTAGCTGTGTCAAAGTGGAGGGTGGTTGTAGCCGTCGTTTGCGCAGTACCTGGGCGAGGAGCTTCTGGGCCTTGGAGCGGAAGGGTTCGTTGACGAAAACTGCGAGCCGCAATAAGTAGTACAGCTGAGTGGGAGGGAAGGCGGCCGACAGTAGGTCACGCATGACTTGGAACGACGCTCCTGTGTTCGACCCCAGCTGATAGAGAATCGAGTAGTGGGCTTGAATGTCATCCAGTGCGTCAGGTCGTAGTTGTCGTTGGAGATCCGGATGCAGTCGTCGTCGAAAGCGCTTGTGCAAGCCGAGGGAAGTGGGGGATGACAACGAGTGGCGTCGAAAGTCTACAAGGTGTTCCCGGAAGCCCACCTTGCGCAAGATTCTGTGTACCCAGGGCGCATTTAAATGCGGACGTAGCAGGTCTTGCCATTTGCTTTCTTGGACCCACACCGAGGAAACTGGAAGTTTGATTTCCACTGGTACAGCACAGTAGAGCCAGTAGGTGTTGGATCGTTTCCAGTAGTGAAGCGCCGGTTCAAAGAAGGCATGTCGTCCACGAAGCAGTTGTAGAAATTTGCGACTGCGTGAGTGTTCACGACGTAGCACATCCTGATCAGTCGCCCCAACATAGTATGGTGTGTGCCATGGGGAAAGGCGAATGTAGACGCACGGTTGCTGGTGATGACCTGGATCATATATGAAGTCATAGAGGTCAGGAAATCGCGCCCGCAATGAGCGTAGATGTCGCGTGTCAGCGAAAGTCGAGTGCATGATTTCACACAAGAGAGAAGTCTTGTAGAAGTGGAGGACTTCAAAGAACGGCGGGAAGTAGCCGTGATCTTGTGAAATAAGACGTTGTAAGAAACTGATCAATAAATAGGCTGCGCACCGACATCTGTGAAGCTCATATCTGTTAGCCACGGTGTGATTAGAGCTGGACATAGCACGATTCGGAATCTGAAGGGCTATCCGGACCACAACTAAGACCTCGAGGATGAGACCCATCCACGGTAATTGTGTGATGGATTCGTACTCCTCGATTGGAATCGACGGTGGTGGTAGTCCTGGGAAACAGTAATGCCAGCACGTAGAGAATATGGTCAACGAGTGCAGAAGGTCGTCCAGCGACTGCCATTGTGCAACATCATCATAGATTCCGCAGCGGCGAAGTTCATCCAACATGGTGAGATGCAACCAACGAAATCTACCACAAGGCGGCGACATGATACAAGCATCACAGACAATCACACAAGAGGCAATGCAAGAACAAGCAAGTACAAGATCAATCAGGTGCAACGCAGACACTTGACGGACGAGTTTTCACCTGGACTCATCCGTGACATTGTTGCCGCTCCGGGCTCATATGAGAACGAAGGTCATCATGATGCCTTCTCATCCACAGAGCAGGCGAGCGGTCACGATGAGGTGACTCAATGCCTTCTCAGTGAGTTTGGTAAGATATCCGGGTTCTAGACCCCACGAAGCCGCCATTGCCCCGAGAGTGGGTGCATCGCCTTTCGGCATGCGTTGCCTCGCCTGAAGAAGCTGCGTCGCCATAGAATCTAATGACTTGTTGCCGTTGAGCCGGGACGGGTGATTGGCCCACTTAACCAGCGATGCCAAAGTGGTTGTTGTGGGTGCTTGCTTGAGGAAAAGGCGTGGTTGGTCGCTGGTCCATGTGTAGTACTTGACAACTTCCTCCGGCGTGCTGTGCATGGTGAGCAATTGTGACGCCGCCGGTTTGGACGGCGGTGACGACATTCCGTGAAGAGACTGCATGATCCGAGGTTGCACCACGCTATCAAACGACTTGCCATCCAGGGCGGCCGCGCTGGCTGTGGGAAGGGAGCTGGCAGGTGAGGAGGATGGTGTGTGGTTGACCGGTGGTGGTGTAACCAACTCTGCATCATCCTTCTGGTTTGTCATCGTGGGAGAAGTCGATGCACGAAGTGATGCGGAATACTGCGCCTGGAGAAGTTCGTGAGCACGATTCAAATCATTGAACTTTTTGACCATGTCATCGGTCTGGTCAGCGGGTGCGAGAGAGGTGTGATGTTGTTGAAGAAATTGAAGTACCAAGTTGGCCAAATGGTCGTGGACCTTGATGCGCTGATTGAAGTCATCAATGTTGAGACCCATCGTGTTGGCAAGGTCCTTCTCCAGGGTGAGCAGGTTAAGTGACTGCGATCTTCGCAATAATTTGGAGCAGGTACTCCAAAGCAAGGCCTCGGTGCGGGTGCGAAAGCCTTCCCACGTCACGAAGCGGCCGTGTGCAAACGGCCGGAGGAGCCAGTTGGTGAGGCCCCCGTGGATAACCTGAACCAGGCGAACGTCTCTAATATCCATGCCGGACATGTCGCGAAGGTTGCCATGCGGAGTGTTGGCAACAGTCATGGGCAGGCTGAAGTTGTAGAGCTGGTTGACATCAAACATGCCGTCTCCTGGTGTCCAGTCAGGCGATGGAGTAAGCCAGGCTTTCTGAGGACGGTAGAGCCGCAGGAGGTGCAGGTGATGGTGTAGGTTGGGAGGTAGTGACCGGTGGTGGCATCACTGGTGGCATGAACTTGGATGGCGTGGGATCAGGAGGGATCGGCATCATGTAGTTGATCGCCGGGTATTGGAATTGTTGTGTGGGGTTGTGAGTCGATTGAAAATTGGTGGGCATCATCGGGAAGTTGTTAGCAGCGTTGTAGCCGGAGTTGTGCTGCCATGAGACCAAGTTGTTCCAATCCATGTTCTCCGCGACCTGGTTGTCATTGTGCTCACGTCGGCGTGATTTGTGAGCTTGAGGGGACGGACTCCGATCACGTCTGCGTCGAGTCCTGGATCTATCACGATCATCCCGTCGAGACTTGGTGACGCAACCGACTCTGAATTTGCGCACTTCCTCCTTGAGATACTCAGACTCGAAAACGTTCAAATCAATGCAAATGCAAGATAGCAGCCCTCAACTGCAATGGTCACTCGACATGCACAAGGGAAGCAAATACAAGTCAGCAATCACCAGCCGCAGTGATACGAGCAACGAGTTCAACCAATGGTCAAGAAATGCAATGAAAATCGGCAGCTATCCGCTGTGGTGAGACGTCTCTATGAACTGACGGCTTTCTTCCCTTTAGTGAAACCTCGTTCCTGATTAAATGTGAAATTCCGCTGTTCTATGATAAGCACGTTGAGGTCAAATTTTCCGACAGAGCCGGCCCGGGGTCACACAATGGGTACACCCGAGGATTCCCCACAAATGGGGTGTACACACTTGAACTCCAGATGGAGAGTGCTAATCTTTCGAGTACAACTGATGAGTTTCGAGTACAACTGATGAGTCTCGAGTATGGTGAGTTTCGACTCGCACATCACTCAGCTTCACTCTAGTTACTTGAACAGGGGCACACAAAGCAACGGCGGTTCAGGGAGGGGACCAAAAGGACCTTCAGAAACATCACTTCACAAAAGCAGGTACACGCGGATGATCAGTCCGGTTAGCTTCGTTGGCACAGGTCACCACCATGGGCCTGTGCCCCCTGCTGCGAAACCGAAAGGGTGGTGACAGGGCATTCTGTCACTCCGCACACACACACACACACACACACACACACACACACACACACACACACACACACACACACACACACACACACACACACACACACACACCAACAAACACAA
>CAUJNA010003698.1:201815-217080 GCA_963377175.1 Effrenium voratum | reverse complement strand
ACATTTGCCAAAAGGTGTTTTTTTGAGTAAAGCATTGATTCCTTTCAAGAACCGAAGGACATATGCATTGGGCTCCTCTGTGCAATGTTGCGTTTGCACTTATCGTAGCCCATGTGGAGTGCTTTTCGGTTGAGGGGTCCCCCTATGCTTCGCGATGGTCTGGATGGGCGCATGTGTCGATTCGAAGCCGCCAGCCCTCCAATTTAGCTGACCCAGAATTGACACGCACCCATCTACAGGGCTGATAAAAAGGGGACATCCTTCTAGTGCACCCTTCTTAGCAGCCATTTACAGCGCTTGGTACCTCTGGATGGGCTTGTCCCGATTGCGCGCTGCACGTCCGATAGGAACTCACAGCCTAGATCTCACCTCGCGGCCGCCTTTGCCATTCTCATGACACCGAAACCAACGCTTTCCGAGGCAGATGCGCTTGACTGCCAGATGTACACTTGCTATGTCCGTGACCCCGGGATCAGCCCCCCCCCGCCCTACACGCCTGTCTTCAGTGCTTCCCTGCGGCGCACAGGCGCTGAGACGTTTTAGAGAACCTGATTTGGAAAGCCATGGCAGCTCACTATGGGTGACTCACTAGAGGCAGGTGACTTGTTTGCTTGGCCAAGCGCAAGACTGACAGCAAACCCCGTTGGCGCCCGGCTGTGAGTTGGCTCTACTGCTTGACAGTGGGAAGAGGTGTTGGTTTCCTCATGGTTTCCTTTAGACACTCCAAAGGAAGCTCTGTTTGTACGTTCCAAAGGAATGCTTATGGAGTTCTGAGGGTCGAGAGTTTCACCGAAATGCCCCTCGCAAGAAAATGCGGGTGCCCCCTTGGTCGTGCAGAACAATCCTTTTCTATTAGGCTCTACATGCTCCCGCAAGAGGATAAGTTTTAAGCCAAAAAAAAAACCGGTCTCCATGCCCCAAAACGTGGACGGGCCGCATGTTGCCATAGCTGGCGAAGTTCAGCACGACTATCTTGCAGGGTTCTTTGCTCCCCTCTGTCTGCCCCTACACACAACTCAGGGACTTTGAACAACAATTTTGAGCTGACACTATGACTAGCAGGCTAGCATGTGCACTACTGGATGGACCAATTCCTGTGGCCTGCTCCTAGCAGATGCCCACGATCCACAATATTCACCTGCCTTGCAAAAGCGCAAAAACAAGTTCTGAGATTGTCAATTCACCGGGTAAGCAAAGCCTAAGCAATCAGAGAGACACGGGGAGTCAGGGATGCTGGGAACGGCCAGCATTTGCAGCAATCCATCACGTAGGGGGATGGTTGATGCCTTTCGGAGAACTTACCTTGCCCCAACCAACCCATGCATTGCATTGGCGGTTAAAAACAAAGATGTTGAGGGCACTTCCTTCACTACCCCTGCAGCTTCTATGTTGGTCCCACAATTGCGTTGGGCATGCAGCTCCGGGGCAAGTAGCTTTCGGCAGCCGAGGAACTGGGAGACTTTGCTCAAACCCGCGAGGGGCATGGCCCTTGGCACCACCCCTGCTGTGCCTCCCGAATTGCCTCCGCTACCTTGGGACGAGATACGGTAAATTACGGTAAACCGAGGACGAGCAGGTGCATTGCATGGCTTGTTCGTGTATTTCAATGCACAGCAATGAAACTCTGCGAATTGCCTTGCGCCGATTCCCAATCACAAAAACATGCGTGAAGGATCATAAAGTTGTCGCGCTACACTAAGTGGTCTATGGGCTGGCCGCTTGCATCCTTTCGCTTGTTTGCCAGAATCCATGCTCTGGGACCTGAGTGTTGCTTGACCTTGTCATGTAGACTGGATGCACCTTGGGCAGGCAGCTCGGACGAATCCAACATGTAGTGAGGAGTATGGAGCGAGCATAAGTTTGTTTATCGTCTTGAAACAAAAGTTAGGCCAAGCCAATAGTTAGTTCTTTCAAAACTAACTAACTAGTGACTTGCTCCCCATTGATAGTGAGAGGGTTGCCATGTTGAGGCCAGCCCCATGCACCTTTAACAACATGTTGAGGTTGTCCTGACGCATATTGTTGATGTTTGTCAACAGATTTGCTGGCCGCTGCAAATTGACTTCTGACAAGGTGTGGTGCCTCCAAAAATACGAACCCAGCATCCATGGCTGCATGCTTTGTGGGTGTGGCTGCAAACTGAGGGCAGGCCACATAGCAAAATTACGGTGCCAAAACAATTATGAATCGATGCCGCTTCAGACTTGGGGCGTTTGAATGACTGTCCAAGGACGTGATCGCGGCAACTTCCGTCGACGACAAAATGGTGGCGGTTCGGACCCGTCGCTGCGACCAAAAGCCGCATGGCTTGCAAACAGGACAATACCACCATGCAAAGGTACGTCAGTCCAACTGAACACGACATTGCGTCACAACCATTTTCTTCCACTGGCCGCCTGAGAGTCTCCCTCATGTTCATGCGGGTTCTTTTGCATTTTCTCTTGTCATAAGACCTTGTTGCATAACTTGCTGTGTCATTTTCTATCAACACACAACCATGACCATGGTGGCCAACCCCCGAAGAAGCAACCCAAAAGGCTATCCAACATCTAACCGGGATCTGGCAACTCGGCAACGTCATTTGCATCGAACATTCGGGGCAGGGCCAGGGCTGCTGATTTTCAGGTACGTGACTCTTTCAGGGCCAGTTGAAGTTCGGAGGCATGTCGCTCTTGAACGGAGTGGATTCATTGCAACAGTTGCTGAGCCATGGCGGAAGGAACCGGGAAACTGCCCAACTATTCCCACACTAAGGCACGCATTTGTCTATGATAACAAATGATACCAAACTTATCACAACCTCTTGTGATGCCTTGCAAAGAACTTCAAACTGGCGATGGGCACCCTCAGTCTACGTCCCCCGTCGATTGGATTGACGAAAGGGCGAAACGCAACGCCCTTCAAACTGCCAGCGGAGTGCTGGCGCTGGTGTAGACGGCCGATGGTAGCGCCTGCGCGGTGCAAAACTGAAAAAGACACGTCGTCAGCTCGGATGTTGGAGCCTGAGACTCAGGCCCTCTCACCTGTTGTATTTCACCCGGAGACTCCAGGCAGCCCTGTAACACTGTAAAGGGAGAAATAACATGCACTTGACATTCCCCAGACTTGCTGAACACCATTTCCGCAACACCACCGTGCGTTTCGAACCTAAGACCATCGATTCCACATCCTTTGCAGTTCAGCAATGGCATCTCAGAAAATTCGCACATGCACGTGAAGTGGTTGAAATGCGGAAAGAGCAATTTGGGAATATTGAGTCATGAACTCCGATCGTTCACCGAATGTTTCCCGTTTAACCTCTGCATACGGTAGCTCAAAGGGTCCCTGGCATGCAGGAGCAGGCTTCAAAAGTCGCGACTCTTGCAGGAAATATGTCCAAGCTGTATGTCTTCGATTCCTGAGCTCCAGAAATTCATCAATGTCATCTCGTGGCCGTGTTGTTGTTCTAGGTTCGCGGCAAACCGTTGATGCAGTGCTGCAAACATGTCTAACTCATGCACTTGTTCAAAAGGACTACATTGGCAATGCTGCAGACATCAGGTGATACACATCGACCTTGAGTCTGGAAAGCGAATGACGCAACATACGCGAGCCTGAGCACAAAGTATCCCTGACATTTGCGTTATAGTTACTGTCATGTTGGCAGTGTTGCCATCCCAAGTGCGCAATGCTTCTGTGTATGTGTCTCTTCTTCTGATAACGGCACCAAAAGGTTTCTACACAATTCCCTGGTAAGCTCATGTTGCAGTCTTTGACTACGCTGCAATTCTGGCCAAGTCTTGCCTTTGTCAAACAAAGTGCTTGCCAATCCTCCAGAATTCCTCAACGCACAGCTGTATACAAAGCCTCCTTTGGGCCGCAAGTTAAATCTCTTCGGGGGCGAGACTACTGAGATAAATGTACAGTATATAATAGATTTCCATATATAATATATGCCCATATACATATATATGTATACGCAATGCCTCTCGCTTGCTCCACCTGCTGCAGTTCTAAACATCAACATACAACCACTAAACGATCGCAAAATAGTCTAAGCCAACCCAAACACATCCCGCCTCCGGCGCTCCGTCTCGGGGCCGTCTGGCCTCGCGCGTGCTTCATCGAGCCCTCGTTTCACTATCGCTCTGCTCCACTGGTGCACATTCACTCAAACATGTCCCAAGGATCTCGACGCTAGCTTGCTTTTCGGCCTAGAGGGTCATTCGGAGCCAAAGTACAAACCAAGAATCCTCCAGAGCTGTCACTGTTAGCTGTTTCTGGCTGCTGCTTTTGGCCGGCGTTACCGTTTTGGCTTTTATTTGGCGCCATCGTCACCAGCCTGCCCAGAGCAAACATACGAGCGCGGTATTTTCCAAGGTGTGACGATGTCAAAAGTCAAGCGCGGACCTTTGACTTTGGGAGAGAACACATTTTGAGCAACCGCATCCCGCGTCATCCCCCTGCTCAGCTGCACCCGCAGAGGTTGTACGCTCACCCGTGTAGCTTCCTGAGGGAACCTGGATGATCCAATAAACTGCCTGATTTGAAACAAGGGTTTGTTTATCCCTACCTTGAGCGGGAGGGGGGGTGGGGGGTCCCCTAATCCCATTTATCTCGTCTTCCCCATAAACGGAAAATGGAACCATAAATGGAATTCCAGGGGTCACCCCCTCACCCAATTCCATTTTTAAGGGGCTGGGGATGTTGAGATATGCTATGTGTATTTTGAATGTGTTGTCCACCACGACGTTTGGGCATGGCGTCTTGACGTCTCGCGGCTCCTGCCTGTGACTCCGCGCGGACTTCGGCGCTTCCTCCCAGGCCTGAAGCTCCCAGGGCTTAGGGTCCGGGATGGCCATGAGCCAAGGAAAACCAACGAAAAAGATATGGCCGTGGTTGCCAAGACCAAACTCCTGGTGAACATCGAAATAGCTGGCAAATGGATGTTCATCCACCCCAATATGGAGCCATAGGTTCTGCCCCATGGCCATATGAGAGATCTCAACCACACTTTTTCGGAAACAGTTGCCCATGGCAATTCTTGGGGCCGAAGGGAATCTTGATCAACCCTGCCTCTTCGGATACTGCACACTTACCAGTTGTTTACCCATTTCCCTTGACAACCAACGCGATCATGAAATTAGCTGAAGCAAATGGAAGCTGGTTTGGACTTCAACACCTTGTGCTGAGATGGGATCAACGTGGCACAACTTGCTCTCGCCAGCTGGAAAACGAGTTTCACGAGAACCCGCCCGTTTGAATGAGTTTTGACAAGGACAGTGCAAGAATGCGACCAGTTGAAGGGCGTTTTCATTTCTATATTGTTTGACACCAAGTGTTCATGGTTTGATCGAGGCAGTAGTTGGCAACTAGTGTGTCCAGCTGGCACCACTACTCCCTGCCCGCTCCCTGTAGCGACTTCCTGGCTTCGGGTCAAGTTGCGTTCCGCCCCGACATTGCCATCTTGTCCAAGCATCACGCCGCGCATCTTGCCGTGGGCAAACCCCTCTCTAACAGCTAGCCAAATGGAACCTACACCTTTGCGCCGCAATACCGCGCTTGCGTGCAAGCGCCTCGCGTTTGGAATCCCTCTTCTGTGCGCGGGTCAAAATCCCGTACCCCCAGTGAACCTCCCAGTCCCCACTAAAGTAGACTTTTCTGGGTGGTGCACCTACCCCAAAACGGTACCATTGTTTTTGACCAACGGCCATGTTGCAACCCGTGTGAACACGGCGCGAAGCCACAACCCCCCAGGCCTTCCGGTGGCTGGGCGGCCTGCACTTTGCAGCAAGTAACTCCGGAAAATCGGCCGGGTGTGTTTTCAGCCGGTGCCCGTTTTGAGGTTGGGTTGTAGGGATGCCAAAAGGAGAACTTCCCTGTTTTGACACATATCCATCTCCTTCTGTTTGGTTGGCCATCTACGTTTCAGTACATGGTAAGCGCAAGCCAAGACCCCAAGCACTACCCTTTCAGCGAGCCAAGCGGGACCTGTGAATTCACTCAAGGAACCACCAGGTACATTCACTATGCCCATTCGTTCCATGCAACAAAATTGTTCCAATGCAACAAAGAGCTATTGCGTTTGTTGCTGGACAGCTACAGGGAGCGCTCTCCTTTCAGCTGACCAGATATATCACGGGTTCTTGAGGTCATGTTGGTTCCACCTCTTTTTGATCCAGGATGGACATCACACACACACACACACTCTCACACCAAAAACCCAACTACAATGGGAAGTGGGAGTGGATGATTCATATCCAACAGCACTATCCACTGGAATCACCCGGTTGCCCCCGTGTTGCTGGAATTCCAAACTGCCAGGAAGGATGGGGTGTATTCGAGTTATTCGGGGAAGAGTATGAACACCCAGCAAGGTGACAAACAGTTCAAGTGCAGTCCTGCGCAGTCTGGGATTGAACCTTCTGGACTCATTCACGCTGCAAGCGTCTCGAGTGAATGATGCCAGCGCACTCGGACACATCTCACTTCCTGGCCCGGCACAAGATGAGCTTGCCTTTTCCTACATGCTGGTTCCTCCAAGCTGCCCACTCTAATGAAATTTAGAAGTACTTGGAAGGTCAACCCCCTTGTGTGGTGCCCGTACTCAACAGCAACCAAAGATGGGAGGGACCTTCGGAGTGACGATGCATTCATTCCACTGAACTCTTTCGGACTTGCCGCTCTTACTTGCCCAAAGGACAATGAAATTGCAAATTCTCTGTTTGGGCAAAGCCAAAGTCTGAGAAATATCGAATTTGGGAAAACTCTCATAGGAATCCATTTCCACCAAGAGACGCCAAACGGTAAAGGCCGCGCGCCTGGGCACCTCCCGCGCACTGGGCCGCCCCCGCGCCGAAAGGATCTGGCGGCCTGGCGGCTTCGCAGAAAGTTAAAACCCTTTTGGCTCCATAAAAAGGCTGAATGTATATATTACATGTCCATATGAACCCCTGGTGTGTTTAATCCGCAATTTATGGGTTAAGTACCCATGAATTGTGGCTTGATTCTGGGAAATCTGCACTCTTTGGCGCCCCAAATAGCCGTGGGCTCATATGCACTCGTACAATCAGCCTTTGAAGAGCCCCCCAACAGGTGTTCCCATGGCCAAAATCCCAAGTACTGTCCAAAAGCAGTGGTTGGGGTGATGGTTCATGAATGTTGTTGTTTTTTTTACTTAAGGTTTCCAGAGAGGTATCCAAATAAACACCTGGGGAATAGGCGGAAAAATGATGTAGCCTGCTAAACCTGGTCGCCCTTTTTGACCCCGCCATGCAGCAAAATGCGATGGTGTGACGATCATGCTGTTCGCCTTCTCTTAGCAGCACAGAAATCCATCAAGCACTGCACAACTTGTTGATGGCCTCGCCCAACAGCAACATGCAATGCTGTGGCGCCGGCGTTGTCTGCCTTCTCTTTGTCAGCACCGGCATCCAGCAAGCACTGCACAACTGCTTGATGGCCCCAACATGCAATGCTGTGGCGCCGGGGTTGTCTGCCTTCTCTTTGTCAGCACCGGCATCCAGCAAGCACTGCACAACTGCCTGATGGCCCCGCCCAGCAGCAACATGCAATGCTGTGGCGCCGGCGTTGTCTGCCTTCTCTTTGTCAGCACCGGCATCCAGCAAGCACTGCACAACTGCCTGATGGCCCCGCCCAGCAGCAACATGCAATGCTGTGACACACTGTGGCACCCTTGTTGTCTGCCTTCTCTTTGTCAACACCGGCGTCCAGCAAGCACTGCACAACTGCCTGATGGCAATGCTCAGCAGCAACATGCAATGCTGTGGCGCCGGCGTTGTCTGCCTTCTCTTTGTCAACACTGGCACACAGCAAGAACTGCACATTTGCCTGATGGCCCTGCTCAGCAGCAAAATGCAATGCTGTGGCGCCGGCGTTGTCTGCCTTCTCTTTGTCAGCACCGGCATGCAGCAAGCGCTGCACAATGGCTCAGCCCAGCAGCAAAATGCAATGGTGTGGCGCCGGCGTTGTCTGCCTTCTCTTTGTCAACACCGGCGTCCCAGCAAGCACTGCACAACTGCCTGATGGTCCCGCTCAGCAGCATAATGCAATGCTGCGGCGCCGAACTTGTCTGACTTCTCTTGATCAGCACCGGCATCCAGCAAGCACTGCACAACTGCCTGATGGCCCCCCCCAGCAGCAACATGCAATGCTGTGGCACCCTTGTTGTCTGCCATCTCTTTGTCAACACCGGTGTCCAGCAAGCACTGCACAACTGCCTGATGGCCCCGCCCTGCAGCAACATGCAATGCTGTGGCACCCTTGTTGTCTGCCTTCTCTTTGTCAGCACCGGCATCCAGCAAGCACTGCACAACTGCCTGATGGCCCCGCCCAGCAGCAGCATGCAATGCTGTGGCGCCGGCGTTGTCTGCCTTCTCTTTGTCAGCACCGGCATCCAGCAAGAACTGCACAACTGCCTGATGGCCCCGCCCAGCAGCAACATGCAATGCTGTGGCACCCTTGTTGTCTGCCTTCTCTTTGTCAACACCGGCGTCCAGCAAGCACTGCGCAACTGCCTGATGGCCCCGCCCAGCAGCAAAATGCAATGCTGTGGCGTTGAGGTTGGTTGACTTTTTTGTGTCAGCACCGGCATCCAGCAAGCACTGCACAACTGCCTGATGGCCCCGCCCAGTAGCAACATGCAATGCTGTGGCGCCGGCGTTGTCTGCTTTCTCTTTGTCAGCACCGGCGTCCAGCAAGCACCGCACAACTTCCAAATGGCCGTTTGCAGCAGCATTACACAGAGGTGTCACATGGCTGTTCCTGTCAGCAGCATCAGGATCATGAGGCTTCTCCAACAGCTCTATCACATGTTGTGCGTCGCCTCTAGCTGCCGCTCGCAGCAAGTCTTTGCAAGTTGCCAGACCGTCCATTTCACCTGCTTCCACATATTGCCGTTTAATGACCGTCAAGCACTCAGCATTTTCCCACGCACTCCCTGGCCCCAACATGCCTAGGTCACAAGCCAGAGCGAGCTGCCTGAAATTCGACAAGTGTAATATCGAGGCGATGTGGCGTCGCAACGCGTCGAAAAAACAATCTGCATCTTCCTGTCCACACAGCTCGTCCCGCCACTGGGAATACTCCGCCGTCATCATCACCTCCGTGCCATCTAGCAAGCGAACGCATGCCATGAACGCAATGGACACGCTTGCGCTCGAGCCGAATCCGTCCTGAGTCAAAATGGCTACGGAAATGGGGGAGCTTAGCACCCTGAGGCAATACGTGAAGGCTTCCAATCCCGATCCTGGCTGGAGCCTCAGTCCGCCCAACTAGCCTTCAAATAGTCGAATAGTGAAGATGAATTCCCCCCAATCATTTGCAACATGTTCGCTCCTCTGAAACCAAAAGGAAAACTCCAAAGTAATTGAGGGGTGGCCCGCACTTGCAGATTCCTCCAGTATGACGGTTGAAGGGAGTCAAGCAAACTTTCAGGCATGTGCCCCCCTGAAAGACGAATCCTGCTTTCCGCGCAATTGTTGCAAGCAATCAGCTGGGCAACAACCAAGAATTCAATGCGTGACAGTTGCATCAGCATGGCTGCATGCCAGAACAGCCATAACCACAACGGGGGAAGTCCTGATCAGCCCTTTGAATCGCTTCCTCTCAAATCAACAGGTCGCCAACCTCGTGCCCCTCCGTTATTGGGTGGCAATCCTCCATTTTGTACTCCGGTCTATGCCTGATATTAGCGCTCAGTCATCCACGTCAAAATTCAAAGACCTTGAGATCGCCTACATTATTTGCAGCTATTTGAGGGCAAGTGTGGCTCTTTTGGCGGAGTTTGTCCTTGCTTTGCGGCCATTTGCAGCAATTTGCAGTCATTCATGCTGACCACTGCTGTTTAGTCGCAAGGTCAAGGATATTGAAAGTACTCAATTTGCATCACAAGCCTGCAAATGACTCCTGCGCTTCTTGAAACCAGCTGATTGATATGGGGGCAGGTCCAATTTTTAAGTAACACTTACCACGTGGTCAATGTGCATCCAGAAATCTAGAAACTATCCATCCATCTATCTATCTATCTATCTATCTATCTAGCTAGCTAGCTAGCCATCTATCTGTCTATATGCATTTACGTGCTTATTTTTATTTCTACCATCATTTGAGTAAAGGGCAAAGATGTAAGATGTCACCAACCGTTGACCCAGACACAAGAAGCGTCCCAAGCCTCCAGGCCGCTTTGCTCGACCGGCGCCTTCCCAATTACTTTGCCCGCTGGGATTTGCAGCTTTGCGATTTGGGTGCCATGATCTCAAGGGGGTGGTGAACCACTAGAAAAATATATTGCTGGGTATGCTGGGTTTCCTTTTTTGGGAGGATCCCCGCCCATGTTGGGTGATTTACTTTTGGTGTCCCTTTGAACACAAAGCATAAAGCGAAAATACGGCCAGGCACAAAAGCACATGCCAAAAGAAGCAAGCAACACCGTGGAACTGGTGTTAAACCAAAACTTGCTTAAACAATTAGGCCACGGCCCCCTTTAAACAGTTTGGGCGTAACAGTAACATGGCTCGAGTCTGGTCCACTCGCAATACTTGTAGGATCCATTGCGGAGGGCAATCACCAAAAACACGGGCAAGTGCGGCCAGATTCGCAACAACGTAGATGTGTATCAAGGTGGGGAATGTTTTTCCAGACAAAAAGAGCAGAACCAAAAGCATCGCTTGCCAAACATCAAACAAACTTGGCAACTTGTAGCTAAATATGCACATTTGGCGGACATGAAACGCCCCCAACGACCATGCTACCCCTGTTTGTCAGCCTTGAAGAAGGAACACCCACTAAATTAGGCCCTCCTGCTTCACCACTGATTTGGGCCTTTATTTGTGATTGTCCTATACAATACGCCGCAAAAAGGCATGGGCATCAATTGGGTTGATTCTGAAAGCCTGGTCATGAGAGACCAATCTGCTCAAATGGGGTGTTCGGGAATGCTCAACAGAATCAACACATTCTTTCAGGACTTGATGACGGGTGCCAACCAAAACTTAATCAAGTCTCCCTTCCACTTATTTGTTGGTCAACAGTTGCACATGGTAGAGCAACAGGTAGATGTTTGAACCGCCAGGAAAACGAAAACCAGTGCCCTCTAAACCAACCAAAAGTGGCACCGTAAACCGGCTCTTGCGCCTCTCCCCTGGGGTCCCCGGCTGGACTGCGGCCGCGGGGCGCGCGGGGAGGGAGCGGAGGGAGAGGGAGCGCCGGCGAAGGGCAGGGCACCTGGCAAATGCCCAAGGAAAACTGAAGGCTCTGATTCAAGACGTGCATTATGTATATATATATATACATAGCAAAAGAACACACACCATTTTCAAGGTGCTAGCTGCATTTTGGCCTCCCTCACACAAAACATAGCTAAAAACGGCTAAAAACAGCTAGCAACTGCCAAAACTAGCAAATTTGGGTCTCGGCGCAGGGGGAGAACCACAGCAGCATAAATGGACATCACAGTCCTATAAGAATCCGTCTAGGCAATCCGTATTTGCAGACAGACTGATCCAATGTGAATGTCATGGTTGCTGTTGCCCGATTTTTTGTGTTCTGCTTGTTTTAAAAAGAATGGGATTCAAGATTCAAGATTCAAAGCAATCCATTTCTGGAATTATTGAACCTTGAATCTTGAATCCCAGATTGCTTATTTGGTTTGAACAAAAAGTCTGGCAACAGCACAACATGACAGTGGAACAGCGGAAGTGTTGCGCAACATTTGGCGCGACATGTTGGCCAACATTTGACCGAAAACCCGGAAAATGATAATAACAATAAACCAACAACAAAACATCGTGAAACCTCAGAACCAATCCTGCCCCCACATCGGCTCAAAAGTAGTTTTCCTCGTGTTTTGATATGTTGCTTTTTTGGGTCCAGTGGAATGTTGCGCAGCATTTCCAAAATGTTGGGCAACATTTTGCGAACCAAGCTGAGAGCCTCGGACATGTTGCGCAAGATCTTTGTTCAAACACATTTTTGCGGGTGGTTTGAAATCGATATTCCCAATATCTTTTCTGTGCAATCTCGGATCCAACCCGAACAAAATATTTAAGTGTTTCCAGAAACGTTGCGCATTTTTCACAGGCCCTTCATGTTCGATCTTATAGGTGCCCAGCTTGACCCTCATTAGTGAGGGGAAAAATGACATGCACTGCGCAGCTTGACCTTTCTTTTGCTGGGAGGCAAGATGATCGGACACATGTTAAAAGTACCGCACGTTACTGCAGGCTTGCTAAGGATCCCGTGTTGGTTGAAGTGCCTTCCCATGATTTGCTTGGCTCAGTTTGTGCTTAATCACTTGAAAAAGAAAGGGCAATTAACCTGTTGAATGGTTGGTTGGTCTTAAATTCAACTTGCAATGTCAATAATTGTTCTTTGAATGCATAAGGAAATGCAGTTGCTCCAAGCTGAATTTGGATTGAACTTGAAACAGCATTTGAATTTGGCTTTTTCCTGATGTTCAGTAAATGTTATCGACTCCCAGAAAATCAAAGTAGACAAGCAACACATAAACTCGATAGGATTCGTGTTTCCACATGTTTTGTTAGCTGAGCTAAATTAGGTTGCACATGGATCTGCGAAAGGACATGGAGCATCTTTATAATTGATTTGGATTTCAATTTCAATTAGCAATTTAGATGGGAATTACCTAATGTTCCCAAAATATTGAAGGCTTGCTTATTTTCCCTTCAAAATGATAAGAGTAAAACCACGTTCACAGAGCTGTTCCAGGTACGTTGAAGCTGCCAGAGTGTACTTTGCGGAATGCTGAAAAGTTGTGTTTTTTGAACTGGAGCTGCCAATCGCTTGCTGCAAGTGGACAAGCTTCAAGATTCAAGATGCAGGAAAAAGATGCCTGGGGAATTGAGAATCTTGAATCCCATTTACCCCAACGTGGCTTTGAGTCACGCCTCTCAAGATTCAAGATGCTGAAGAAAGATTTCTGGGAAATCTTGAGTCAAGACACGGACAAGTGCAATTGTGGTATGTTTTGCTCTTTCCTCGTTGCTTCTCCTTTTAGGCGGGGGTAGCATATATATATATATATACATCACTTCATGAAGGCGCCACACCAATTTGTGCCAGCGATTTTCAGCTTGTTAGAAAATGGCGGCGACTTGCGTCATGTGAGATCATGTCGCGTGCCACAAATCGAAACGTGTCCTGAAAGGCCTCGAGAAGTGTCGTAGCAATTTCAGCAAGGGCATGGACCAAATGCCAGCGGTATGGTTTCGCCGACAGGGTGTTGCCTTATACATACCTATCGGGGGAACGTGTGGGCAACCAGTCCGGGAACAAATGTGATTAGATAAAGCACATCGTTTCGCCACACAGTCCACATGAAGGAACTTGTAGATCAACTTGGTGGGCTTCTCCGTTCTCTTCCATACATGCAGAAATCCAAATAAAGCGACGCATCGGAATGGGACATCCCATGCGGTGGAACAGGAAGAGCTATCAATCAACAACAAATGGCACCCGCCGCATATTGCAAAGTTGCATCAGCTGAAGTGTGAAACGAAACATCCCGTTACATTGACGAAGCTTGTCTTGATCTAAGGGCGATAGCCTGGGCCCCCAAACACATGTCCAGAGCGTCCGTCGAAATTGGACTGCCCATTGGCAACATGTTGCCACTGAACAGACATTATCAAACACGTAAGTATTCTTTCACCTCTGAGAATTCAAGAGCCAAGAGCACAAAGACGGGCGGCTTGCGGGACACATCACCCGAAACTGCCAAGTGCGCTTCTTGATACAATTAGTGTGATCTGAACACTACCTGGTGGTGCTATTTCTCCTACTCGGGGCCGGGCTGAAGAAAGTCCATGGTGCCACAAAGTCCATCAAGTTCGTAGGAGGATTTGAAGACCACGGGCCCACTGAGCCCACTGAGCCACTTGAATACGGACCACTGTAGCGATGGCTTGCTTGCCCAAAATTTGAACATCACCCCTGTTGCAGTTGATTCCCTAAATAGTGCCAAGGGCCAAAGCACACATCTTGTAATCCGCCATTCGCCATTGTTGCTTCACCGGGAGTCGGCTCAGGACAACCCGACGCATCCCGCGCCCGGTGCCTTGGGCGGCCGACCCATGCCGCCGCTCCCGCATCTGGGCCAAAAAAGTGTGTGAATCTGACTGGTCCACTCCTACGATCCGGATCTCTACAAAAACTGCTGGAACCACGTGGAACCACGTGGAACCACGCGCTTTTGTTTGATGAGGGTACCTGGTCGGACTCGCGGGTGCCTGGTCAGCAGGTTGGAAACCTTAAGCCCGGTCGCCAAGGATCCAAACTGAACCATTGGCCAACGGCGCCATGGCCAGATAAACCCTCCCTCAACAGACTCTCAGGGGTCCTTCATAGGATGCATTCGAAACATGCAGCCGAGGAGAACTCTACATTGGCAAAATGCTGCCTTCCGGGGATCGCGCAAGTTGCCCAGATATCCCAGTGGTCGTGCTAGTTTGTTGTTGCTGCGGTGGATGTTGTGGTGGTTGTTGGTTGTTGGCTGTTTGTTGTTGATGGTTGGTGGCTTGTTGTTTGGCGGCTGATCTTGGGTGTTCTTGGGTATTACTGGCTGGTGTTGGTTGTTGTTTGCTGTTTGTCAGCTGATCTTGGCCGTTCTTGGGTGTTATTGGCTGGTGTTGGTTGCGGTTGTTGTTGTTGTTGTTGTTGTTGTTGTTGTTGTTGTTGTTGTTGTTGTTGTTGTTGTTGTTGTTGTTGTTGTTGTTGTCGTCGTCGTCGGCGGCGGCGGCGTCGTCATTGTTGTCATCGTCCTTGTCGTTGTGGTTGCTGTTGCTGTTGCTGTTGTCGTCGTTGTCGTCGTTGTCGTCGTTGTCGTCGTTGTCGTCGTTGTCGTCGTTGTCGTCGTTGTCATCGTTGTTGTCGTCGCTGCCGTCGTTGTCGTCGTTGTCGTCGTTGTCGTCGACGTCGTCGTTGTTGTGGTCGTGGTCGTGGTCGTGGTCGTGGTCCTGGTCGTGGTCGTGGTCGTCATCGTCGTCGTTCTCGTTGTCGTTGCCGTTGCCGTTGTGGTTGTGGTTGTGGTTGTGGTTGCGGTTGTGGTTGTGGTGGTTGTTGTTGTTGTTGCTGCTGCTGTTGGTTGTGGTGTTGCTGTTGCTTTTGCTGTTGTTGTTGCTGCTGCCGCTGTGGGTTATGTTGTTGTTGTTGCTATTGCTTTTGCTGTTGCTGTTGCTGTTGCTGCTGCTGCTGCCGTTTGCCGTTGCCGTTGCCGTTGCCGTTGCCGTTGCTGTTGCTGTTGCTGTTG
>CAUJNA010003698.1:177500-190000 GCA_963377175.1 Effrenium voratum | reverse complement strand
CGGCGCCCTCCCAAAAGGACTGGGCCATGAGTTCCAAGAGATCGGCCCGCAGGAGAGTGCGAGGCATGTGGTACGCTGGATGGCCGTGGCTCCAAAAGTCTTCGTCTCAAAAAGGGAATCCGGAATGCACTCGAAAGGCCTCGCCGTCCACTTGCTACCGACGGATTTGTCTCCAGTAAGGTACAATGCCCAGTGATCCGCATCTCCATGGAAACGTGGTTTGAGTCCGGCCCTTCCTTGCGATGTTCCCCGGGGTCTGCCAGATTTGGATGGCGCCCAACGCTTATTGGACCCGCCCCCTGAGCTTAGCCAACCTTTCAACAACTCCAATGTTTTTGTTACCAGCATCTTCATGACAATGGAGGCAAACACGGGCAAGCAGCAAGCAGTTGGTTGCTGATTCTCTTTGGCCCTGGTTTACGCCTTTGGCCCGAACATTTCTCGTAGTTTTGGACACTGATGCCGGAGGAATGCACTGTCGTGTTCGAACTTTACAACTGGTTGTTTGCCTGGTTTGCATCTTGATCTCACCATCCAATTTCGGTCCACGTGCTCACCCGACACACATGAGACCCGGGTGATTCGGGGGCCACAACCCTGAGATGAGACACCCCAGCCCGAACATGCCGTCGCGGCCTGTGAAAAGCCCGTGGTCGACCACGCCCACAGTGGCCTGGGGGTGTCCAATGGAAGCTGATTCCAACGAGTCTCAGTCTTTGTCCCATACAACCAGGGGTGTGAGTCAGTGTCCAAAGAAAAGAGTTCACCGTTGTTGAGAAATCCCAAACCGCACATTTCGGGCTCCAAACATCACTCCTTCTACAGGAAGCGCACTGAAGATTGGCAGAGAAACATGGTTGAACCCAACAAAGAACGAATACGGATCCATCCCGAACAAATACTAAACACTGAGCGCGTAGTCCCCAAAAAACAGCCCATCTTTTGCCAAGATGATGGAGACCTGGACGTCGAGGATGGGTAGGTCCGTCCATGCCTCAAAGATGTCAGTTCTAAGCACCCGGCCCCCCTCCAAGCGTTTCCCATAAGGATGAAACTTATGTTATCAACTGCCTTCTGCTGCTTCTAGGGAACCTCAAATGCGTAAGCATGTGCTTCAAGCAGGAAACTAAACACTTCACATCTCAACTGCAGTATATGGCGCAATGGCTGCAATTGAGCAAGAGCTGTAAGTTGTTGCGGTGGCCGAGCGCCATGCATTGCATTTCCCTTCTGATTCCTGGGAAGATCAATTTACTTACCGATGAGCTTGTACATACTGAAAATTGAAACAGGCTGAAAATGGACGGCGCCACGCCAGCCACACAAATTCAAGCAAGAATTGCCGAGTCAGATCGGTCGGCTGGGCGTTCACAAAGCCTGTCAAAGATCCACCCTTTCTCCTTGGTCAATTCTTAAAAGATAATCCCGAAAAATGAAAAAGGAATGGCACTGACAAGTGGAGTTTAAGTTGCATTCAGGCTTGAGTGCTCCGCAGCCGGACTTTGGCACAAGGCTGGTGTGAACAATGACAAAAGAAACACCAACAAAGGACTCAGCGAAAGGGAAACCACAAGTAAACGCAGGAAACCCTTAGTCGATGGCTTCCAATTGGCGGTTTGAGAATTTGAACCCCTGGTTGTTACAGGGTATAGTATAGGGTTAATGGGACGCCAAACCTAACCACTAAACCACCAAACCCACAAATTAGAGGGAAGCTGAGTAACTAAGTAAAACAACAAGGGGTTAGTTGTTTTTTTTTTTCAAAAAAAGAAAGAAAGAGAAGAAACAAACAGAGGACGCCAAGGCCGTCGATTCCCATCGGGGCGCCTTCAGCTGCTCCCCGGCCGCCTTTGGGTCCTCCGGCGAACGTAGGGTCGGGGGAATCGATCAGAGGTCTTCATCGAAGCAAAGACAGGGCATAGCCAGAGAGCGGAAAAGTAGGAACTCCCATTTCTGGATGGTGTGAGGAAAGTGAAAGGAAAGGGATCTGGAATCCCAATTTTGAGAAACACACCATATTTGAGCAGTCCAAGTTTGCCCTCAAGTGGCAGGTGCCGTTGCTGCGAGTTTCTGGCGCTGACAAGCCCTGGACACCAATAGTCCCATGCCCAGACAACAAGAAGAGGCGTACCGGTGACTATCCATGTTCAAGAATGTGCATCTCCTTTTGTGCCCTATCGACCTGGCGATTCTGCGCGGACCGTCCAGGGGCCCATGTAAGGAAGCATCAAAACAAACCACTAAGTCAGTGCTCTTCCAATCAAACAGAAAAATGAGCAACATGCCCATGTCATCAGCTAATGTGCGAAATCTGGTCTCCCGCAAACCCCTATCCCGCGGCCGTCCTTGATGGGACTTTTGAACCTCAGACCGGATTCCAAAGCCACAAGCCCGGGCGCGCTACGTCGCTACGTGATGCGCGGCGTGCTGCAAGTCGTTCCAGGGTAGCCCCTCACAGGAACCCCCCGCTTCACAGGTTTCCTCGACTCCCGACAATTCCCCTTTTCAACTGTGGCTTATGCTTATTTATTGTGCCCAGCCAGCGTAGATATATAGTGAGTAACCCACGTTTGATGATTGTCCGCACACCATGTCATCTCCGGCTCACCTAGGCGAGTGTGCAAAGGTCAAACTTGAGTGAGTCATGGTCATGAAACCTTCCCTCAAACAACAACTTGACAAAAACCCTTGAAAGGGGGTTCACGGCCGGCCGACCGCAAGGAACCGGGTGTTTCTTCGCCAAGGCCTGACCATGACCACAACTACTTGTACTCTTCATGTAGTGGCTGGAGACTGGCCAATACATACAAGGCAACCCATTGCTGGATATTGGTGCCCTGGAACACATAAATTTGGGGCCCCCGAAAAATACCGCTACGGAAGGGTGCCTTTCGGGTTCAGCTATCCGCAGTCCATCCAAGTGACCCCCGATACGAATCCCCGAATTTCTAAGCCCCGCGCTTCAGGTCGACGATGTAATTCCCGTTGTCAGTGACCGCCGGCTCATCGCCGTCCGGCTGGTTGTTGGCCACGTTCCCCAGCCTCGCGTTCGCGGCTGGGAGTCAATGGTATTCAAAAGGGGTTGGCCATTTGACACTTCTCTGGCGGTCAACAACTGTCAAGAACGGCGACTGTTGGGACGCCCCAGTTGTTTGACAAGTACATGTCGAGTGGAGCGCTTCCCTTTGTCACCAAAGTGGCCAAAGGTGAACCCTTCCCCAAGGCGCGTGTCGGCGGTCCCTGTTCGTCAAGTGGACATAAGAATCCCTCAGTGTTCAGTAGCACAAATGTGTGCCGCTGACCGCCATATGTGGCTGCTTCCTCGCCACGTGTGTCCTGAAGGAGTGGCGAGGATGAGCGTTCATTGAAACCCTTCAAATTCTGAATGGGTAAAAACTGCTAGGCCCCACAGGAGTGCCAAAGCTCGGAAAAACTGTTTGGTAACACAGACCTAACCATTCGGAAGAGATTTTTCCTCGTTTGACAGAGTCCCATAGTTCCAATCACCAAACCAACATCACATGCCAGCATTGCACGATTTGGGGTAGACATCCTCTACCTAAGGGTGTTCTCCTCAAATGCAAGTGGGTCCAATGTCCCAAGAGCGGCCCAGAGGACACACAGAAGGAAAAAGGCCGTCCAGCGGGCAACGCGGCCATTCGATCCCACGCCTCAGCACCGGCTCGCAGCCGGCCAGCGCCGGCAGAGCTGCGATCTGGCGCATGGTGTGCTCGTGGCCTCAGGCAATCAAGGCGAGAAAGCGGTTCAGCCAATTACCGGCTCATGGAGCCCTCAAATCTGGCGGTCCATCTCTGGAAACGACCAGGATTGAAACTCCTCCGGCATCGTGATGTCTTCCAGCCCTATCACCCCAACCAAGCACGTAACCCGTTTTTGTCATGTCGGGATTTCCAGCGCAGAAGTAGATGGCGCAATTCTCTGTTCCGCTTTATCATCCTCTTTACTTACAGAGACTACAGAGACTCGGAAGGTTGTGGCATCTACTTTCGCCCAACAGTTTAGACCGGGGACAGGAACATCAACCTCAACGTGCAGACCTGAGTCCTAAAACAGGATTCGCTTCTCAGCTTGGCCAGTGGAGTGATCAGGATCTTGCCCGGCGACTACCAAAAGGCGAATGAACGGCCGTTGCCGTGGGAGCCGAGCTGAGTGTCTCAAATAGTGGAAGTCAAAGTACAGGGTTTGCTCCAAAATTACAGGGTTTGCTCCAAAATGGTTCTGGCACGCTTCAATAGAATTGAAAGTGCTGATAATGACAAAAATTGAGGGAGCTTTGGCTTTTCCGGAGAAGTACAGCATCTTGGTCGCCGTTGGGTCAATGCCTATTCATAGGCTTATGATCAACCATCTAATTTCACAAAGTGAGGTGACAAAAACAGAGAGAACCATGTTCCACAGGAAAAGGCAAACACACATTTCCTCTGGGGGGTTTCTTGTTTGATGGGCTATGGCAAGCCAAAAGGCCCAAGGAAACGCGCTGGACGGCTTACAGGGTCTCTGTCGAACTCGGCTCTGCGTTTCGCGCTTGCTTCGGGTCTGTGCCTTGAGCGGAACGTTGTTTCTGCTTTCGGGCTGAGCCGTTGGCGTTGCTTGGATTAAACCTCCAAATGCCCTGAGTGCTCCAAATCCTGTCTCAACGGAATGGCCCCCACAAATGCCATGTTTTCCTCTGGGTTTCCCCTTTTAAAATCAAGTTTACAAGGCACTCCACGAAGACACGTGCGGACCCACCTTAATCCCCTCCTTGCCCCTTGGGCACAAGGGCAGAAGGGCACGATCTCCACGGGCACAGGGAAGCCAGGGCCCAAACCTCGGCGTGCCGCCAACTTGGAGCCAGACCCGCGGGTCTGGATCCTTGGTATTCCTGGTTGAGGTGACCTCCCGTTGCTTATGTGCTAGTTGCTGAGCTTGTGTGTACCAGCTGAGTCCTGGTATCCGGACGCTCTTCCTTCCCTGGATTTGTTCTGCGTCCTCTCCCAAAACCCACTGGAACTCCCTGTGTCTGGCTTTGTTGATCCTTGGTATTTTGTAATGGATCTGAGGTTTCTCTCTGTGCGCTTTGTGCGCCTCTGCAGATCCTTGGTATGTGGGAGGACGCTAGTTCTCGCACTTGTCCTTGACGTTTTTCCTAAGACCACTGCATCCCGTGTTTTGTGGTGTGGATCCTTGGTATTTCTGTGGATCTGAGGTGACGTCCCTCGTTCAGTGCCCGATTGGTCACTTTCAGTTGCCCAAATAGAGCACAGCGCGCTGCCGATGAAGTTCCCCGGCAACATCTGTTGCTCTACGCTGTCCAGACAGCGTGATTTGAGTTGGAGGGCAGTGGGCTGCATTGCGCTCAAAGTAAAATCCCCCAAACATCCCCTCCCTGCATCGATGCTACACGTTGGCACATCCAAGGATGTGAAATGACGGCGGCAATGGATCCTTTGCCAAACGAGCAGTTACGCCCCACCCACAAACGCTATAAAGTCTGGTTCGAGGAAGTACAAATGACAACATCACGGTTGGTACATGTTGGTGTTGTTGGTAATACACAGTTGGAGTTGGATGCTGGCCATTCCTAGGGCCGAATCCGCTGGAACCAAAGAGGGAAACTGCTGGTCGTTCTTGGTAGCTAGACAAATGGTTTCGCGGTTTCTGGGAGAAAACCACCACCAGTAAGCTCGATGCTGCTTCGAACTGAAGCTTCTGTAGGGGCAATGTCCAAGCCACCCTTCCCGTCTGCGTGGCTGCGAGACAGCCCCCGAATCCTGGTGATCCCCAAACAGGGACCATGATCAAGAAAGTCTGGAAGGCATTGCCCTTGTGAGATGCCAGGGTACCGTGCCAGAACCAGCACCAGTGGCTGCTGCGATTTGTGTTAAAACAAGTTGGACCCGGCAGGTCAGAATCAATTGAGTTCCCTAAATCCGTCCCTGTTCAAGGACTCCATCTTCAACTCATGGGTTGTAACACTACGTGCCGCAAACCAGCGTCCGAGGGGCACTTCTTTGCCAACCCATCCCCACGTCGATTGGAAAGGAAGCAGAAGAACACACTCCTTCTCTCAAGGATTGTGACTGGAAAACCACGAATCCTACAAGATGGATGCGTTGCCAAAGTGCCAAAGCCTCAAACCCTGATTTCCGCCCCATAGGTTTTCGAACTCATGTCTTGAACATGGATGAGCGGCTTGCACTTCCTGCCAGAGCAAAGGGACCTCCGAGAAACATTTCTGGGTACATCAGGTCCTCCTAAAAACTAGCATGGCAAAGGGCTTCTTTCCCAGCAAGACAAGCCGGTCTTTGAGAGTTGACGGGTGAGTTCGGCGTTCTGAAATTTGTGTCGTGGTTCCTATCTGCTTTGACAACTTTTTGAGTGACGGAGTTTCCCGCTAGGGAAAAACCCAAACCCGCGCCGTCTGGGCTTTTGAACGCAGCCTCTCGCTGAGCTCCGGGCCATCGCACATCTTGGACTCATCGACAATGACGATGAACCTAAGGCCGCGTTCTGTACTCGAAATGGCTGGCGTCATGTTCTTCCTTGAAACCCAAGGAGTTTGATACATTCCACTGGACCAGTTTGAGCAAGTCGTTGGACCCGATCCGGACCGGGAATCGCCTTGTTAGGAGACAAGTGAAGGATGTGGGCAGCAAGACCTGCATGCACAGCATACCTCGCCAGGCAAGGGCAATGTAGGTCTGTTGCACAAGGGCCACAGAAATGCGTTTTGAGTTGCCTCCTATGAAGACCAAGTTTGTGGTTTATAAGTCACCCCCCAAAAAAAAACATGTTGAACAAGTTAACCTTTTGGAACCGTCGTTTAAAAAAAAAAGGAACTGGGCGACCAAAAGGCCAAAAAGTTGGTTTTGTAGTGCAAAGTGGCTACTGGTTTGGAGCCCTATCAAGCTTGCTTTTTTTTGGTCAGTTGAGTCGTTGCTCTCGGAATCAGAATGATTTGTTGCTCATGTTGCGCTTATGCAATGAACTGGTTCAGAGCGGAATCTGGCTCATAACCCTAAATTATACTGATACTCTTACGTGTGGGGCTCAACGAGTCACCATAACACCAAGTCTTGACCCGCCTTACAGGAGAAATGGAATCCTTGCAAACACAACCTGCCGCTTACCCAGGAATGTCAACACCATGTTCATGGTCTTTGACGCCTAGAAGAGCCAAAGATCCAAGCCGTTGAGGCTTGAGAGATCAGAGAGGTGGGCACACGAGCCTTGACCGTATCACTCTTGGCGACTCATGAAGGTTGTCTGCGCTAAAATGGTGCGCAACTCCTTTGCTTGCACTTGCGGACTTTGCTTGCCAATGGTGCCAGGAGATTGGATTGATGCCCTGAATATACAGAAACCAATCAACCGCAAACTGAGGTCAACTGGAAAGGCCTGGTCTACCGGCGCCTGACCCACATGCCGCTGGGTGAATGATCGGCATAGCCAAGCCCTTGTCCTACCATGGAAGTGGACGGGCCTCTTTGGAACTGTCCTGCAAAATCACCCCCTGGCCGCTTCCATCGTTGGAGGGAGATAAGGAAATCAGAACAGAAGCTTTGTTCTCGGCGACATTCGCTTGGTCATTTAAGGTTGATGAGACGGGGAAGACTGGGAAAGGAAGGGGCCACAGCGCTTGATCTGATCGACGACTGCAAATGCGTCCCGGTCTTTGATTGAGTACGGCAAGGAATCGGAAAGCCTTGTCAAACTTGTAGCACTACAAGTCAAAAGAATATGACGAGCCCACACCTCCCAAGGGCTCCCCCCCTTTGTCAGCCTGGAGAGCTCACCCAAAGAAGGTTTGGTTTTGGGAAGTGGGTGCCAACCAGTTCCCCTTTGAACATCACCAAAAGGAGAGTCACTTTGAATTGCCCCAAAAGGTTGCTTGATCCATCCAAAACGGGGATATACGGGGAAATTTTGGTGGCCATATTGTGAATCACGAAAGCCCAACCAAGCTTTGTCTTTTCCGCGCTCCACTTGGCAGGTATGCAGCGCTCCCGCAGCTGCAAGATGCTGCAAGCTGTGATCTGGTCATGAAATTGACCTGAACCTAGCTCACTGCCAACCGAATAGCTGGAAATGAATGGAGGTTGAAAGTGGGTTGCAATGATGCGGACAAAGAGGAAACCCGAACAGTGGCTTGGGTCAATTGAACCATGAGTAAAATCAACCAAACTGAAGGGCAAAGGATCATTCAGAATCCCACGTATCATCAGGCGTCACTGGGAGGGCCTGTCCTCGATTTAGTTCGAGTTTGGGCGCTAGGAACGCACGATAAAGCATGAGGAAAGAGGGGCTGGATTCGGAAACAAACTATGCCATCCGCTCCCTTCATGCAATCTGTGTTTCGCCTCATCTGCAACATGTTCTTAGGCTCTGCACCAACACTAACCTCTCCACATGATAACGGCTTCATGTTGGCGGTCCTTTTTCAGCAACCAACAAGGGGTCCAACTTTTGACAAAACAGCTCTTTTTATCCCAAGTGTCTGACCTCAGCGACCTATTTCATGCCGAAAGCTTCATGGGTCTTTGCGAAGTCACTGTCAGTCGCGCAGTGAAGAAATTCCGCCACCAGGTGTAGTCTATCTTTGCAGCATTCCATTCCATTCACGAGTCCTGCCAAATCACTCCCGGGAACTGGCAGGGGAAAATTGCGAAAAAGAAAACCTTGAAACATGAACCCAGCAGTATGGCCAATTCTGGCCATCATGTCATACCATGGTTCTTAAAGTTGTAATTAATCTAAGCCCGACCCTATGCAAGCCGAAAGTCTAAGGCACGCATGTGGAAAGGCAGCACTCTCCTCGCAGATTTACCAGTGGTCCTGCTTGATTTTGGGTCTTCGCTTGTATAATTTTCTGGCATGACACCCTCCGAGCCGTTGACATTGCTTGCAGCTGGTCTTTTGCTTGAGCAGGGCCTAGAGAACCCCCACAAGAATAGTCATGAATATTGGTGACTGATGTATACATGATGATTCACTGACCCAAAGAACAGGGTTGCCCATGATGGGGAAAGTCAGTCGCCCACCCAGTGATGTCCATAGACTTCGCCTGAATAAATCACAAGCAATTTGCCGGAGTTGTTCCGGCTCCAAACGGCATCTTTCCGAGACCTGAACCTTCCAGCTGCTCATTTGCCAGCCACCGGAACAGCACCTGCGTTTCAGTCGTGTCGAATCGAGTCGTGCCTTGAAAGGTTCAGATCTCGCAGGGACTGCATAACTCGCACGCAAGTATTTGTCGGGTTCTTTCTGGATTCTAGGCTGCTTCACCCTCATATCTGGAATCCCGTTGGAAAGACTCCATCCACTTGTGCCATCAACAAGCAATGAGCAATCAAATGTGCCGGCACGATTCAGAAAAAGCCCAGCCAGACTCATGCCGCACAGGAATCTGCTGACCAATGGAATTCATTGGACCGCTGCGACGTCTCGAACATAAGTTGCAACATGTTTTTGCGGCCACGGCCGCGATGACATCGGATAAACCTGCCACTAGGACACTCCTGGAGAGAGAAAGCGAAGAGACTCAGTACCGACTACAGCGGGCAAAAATAAAAGGCCTGCGCTGCAGTGATTGTCTAGCCCGTCGCCTCCCTGTCAGGGCCAGGAGCAACCAGTTGCAGCCACCGAGAAACCGGCGGCAAAGACAAAACCGTTTGAAGCAGCTTGTCACTCACGAGGGAGAAGCGCTTCCAAAGCAACTTCCGTGATGGCAGAGGAAACATACCCATGATTGGGCTTTGGGTAGACCATGAGCAGTGCCGAAGACTTGTGCAATCTCACCCAGCTCTACGCGCCCAACAACGTGACCGAAGAAGAAAAAACAACTGGATATGTGCCTTGAAACTGGATCGCAATGCTTGGTGGCGTCCTGCCTGAAGATCGAATATTCATATGTGCCGCAAAATGGGGGACGAACTCTTGGCAACTGACATTCCTGACACTACTGGACTGAATGTTGGATGGGGGGATGGAAGAAACATCCGTCGGGCGGGCTCCTTTACGGAAAACTATGTAACCTGCGAGCCTCACCGACGTCTGTTTGGACGTCGACACTTCCTGGAACTGATCACTGTCCTTGCTCGCATCGCAAAACATATCTGGGTGTGGGTCAAAAATGGGTACCCAAAAGGCCCAAAATGGAGCCCTGGGTGCTGGAACCAAGGACCAAAATCTGCGGTCCCCTGGTGGTCTAGTTTTGACCCACAGCCAACTCGACCTCCGATAACTCAGTCGTTTTACCGATGTGGGTATTGAGAACCAGCATCCGCCCCGGCAAGCATGAGCGCGGTCGAGCTGTGTCCAAAGAGACCCTCTAACGGTGCCCATCTGGATGAAGTCATCCCCTTGTCTTAACCTGAGCATCTTCAACATGTCTTTCGGTCGTCTAACTTCTTGCTGTGCAACACTCTGCCCGCTGCCTTCGGCTTCCGGGTTTGTCCCGGTTCATGCTGTCCCCAAAAAGGGGGTCTTTGAAGACAAACCCTAGCCTGGAAATAGAAATCAAAAGGGGTAACACTGGAGCCAACCCCTAAGAAACAAGTTTCCCTTTGCCAGCTTGAGGTGTAATTAACCATCGCCTTTCAACCATACAATGCCTGGATTTGGCCGTAAAGCCCTGAGATGACCTATCTCCACCAAACACACGCACCTCAAGGGAAAATTTTGGGGAGCCTTCAAAACACTGAGCCCGGTTCTGGGTACCTTGCTCCATCCAAGCCGAAGGGATGAATCAATATGTCAAAGTCACCGCCACCTGGACTCGTGGAATCCCACCCGAATACAAAAACGCAAGCCACAAAGCTACAGAAAACAATGCCCGGGAGTTGGTTTTGGGTTGGTGGGTTGGTTTCGGGTATTTTTAGGGTTGGTTTACGGTGAGTAGTGGGTTTAGGGTGGGTTTGGGGGTCGGGTTGATTTAGGGTTTGGGTTGGGGTTCGGGGTCAGGGTCTTGGGGTGGGTTGGTTTCGGGGTTGTGCTGGTTTAGGTTGGCTTCGGGTTGGTTCAGGGTGGGTTGTTTCGGGTTTGTTTGGGGTAGGATGTAGGGTTAGGGTTGGCTTCCGGGGCGAGGGGTGCTGGGGTGCGGGTTCCCGGTGAAAGGGGTGGGAGTTTGGGACCGGAGCGGCAGGGCACAGGGTACTGGATCCCCCATCACTTGGGGGGCCCGGGGGGGGGGGGTGAACAGGGGGGGGGGGGGGTAGGCGGCCTGGGGATTGGAACATATACGTCTGCTGAATGTTTGCAAGGGGCACTGGTTTCAGAATGGATGGCTCCCAAGTGTGGCTTACTCAGACGTGCGAGACTCTCCAGCTCGCCCGATCCGCTTGCAGGGTGAAAATCGCATCCCTTGCAGACCGCCGGGGCCGTAGGAGCGGCGCACGCATAGCCGGTGATAGATTAGTGAGCTTCAAGCACATCAAGCATAGCCTTGCACTGGGACAAGCGACGTGTCTTTCAAATCACACACGAAACGAGGAAAAGTGTTGGATATATTGACCTGGATGAGAAATACGCATTGGCCGCACATCATGCTGCTCATTAAACACCCATCACAATAGCAGTTTGCAAGCATCTTCATATCTGGTAACCGACTTGATCATCGAGAACCTCTCTGTCTGTTCAGAAGACCTGCATGCCGCTAAACCCAAACCAGGTCAATGGAAAACGGTGAGTGCAAGACAGCTCCTCCTCGGACTGAATCATCGCCAATGACCAGGAGAGGATACCCAGGTGGAAATCACGTACCCCGTGGTGTTCATGCCAAAGCTTGTTTCTTTGGGGCCGATGGAGTTCTAACCCTACCTGAGGATCCCACCAAACCAGTCCATTTCCTTTTGGATGCCTGGAAACTTCTGGACTGCTGAGCTCATTTTGAACGCTCACCAACTCAACTTGCCAAAACCAAGGCTTCAAGCATGTTGAAGAAGCAGAGGGATCTCGTCCCTGGCAATAGACTAGAAATCCAACGACGGCTACACAAGTGCCAGGAGGTCTCTGACGTGATCATTGGTCTGAATTCCCAATCCGAGGTCGTCTTGGAGCCGCCGCCGTACCAGCAAAAAGATCTGACACCATCGTTCGTGTACAAGACACGCTTCGTCAAACGGCCGCAAGCCAAGTACAATGACAAACCACCTCTTTCATACAAGCATGGCATGTCTACAAAACGTTCTGAGTCCATGAACACCGTGAATCACATGTTGAAACGTCAAACCAAACAAGATGAAACTATATGGATGTATGCATGCCTTTGCGAGCGGCCCATTCGATTGATTTGTTGGGCGCAGGGCTGGCTAATGCCAGTCGCCGTACCCTCTAAATGGATAAATCAGTTGAAGCGAAACAAGCGCTGGCACCTGAATCGTTAAATCAGGTTTCTTCCGAGGTCTCCGACGGGAACAGCGCAGAGAACTCTTGGGGTTTGGACTCCACTGATCGTAGAAAGCGGCGCAGGATGACCTCTGAAACATCAGGCTGGTCAG
>CAUJNA010003698.1:142500-172500 GCA_963377175.1 Effrenium voratum | reverse complement strand
TTCAGTTGCTGATTCGTCGTGCCTCAATCCAGCGTTTTTCGTTGCAGATCGTAGCTTCTGATCGTAGTTGCCGCGTGCTGGAAAGTTTCTGACAAGGCGAAGGCAGCTACAGAGTCGTAGTTTCAGAATGAGACCTCATGAATCTTAGTAGTTGCTGATGTTGTTATTGTGTTTGGATGATCCTCCTATTATGGAACCAAGACAGACATCAAGCAGCTCTGGCCTGTCTTCCTGTATGATGCACGAAACAATGCCCATGTGCCTTAGCCCCTTCCAAAATCGGTGAGTTGCAAGGCCCTTTAGCAGTTTGGGGACGAGACAACGAACGAACAAACAAAGCAAACGCAAACCACGAAGCAACTCGGCAGCGCGCTAAGAACGGCGGCAGAGAATAAAAGAGAACGGTATGGAACAGTGATGAGCGGCAGAGAACTGAGCTGTCAGCTTCTTTGCGCACATCTCCACAATCTTCTCCCGGAAGAGTGCGCCGCCGCCGCCCCAGTTCAGTCAGTCAGTCAGTCAGTCAGTCAGTCAGTCAGTCAGTCAGTCAGTCAGTCAGTCAGTCAGTCAGTCAGTCAGTCAGTCAGTCAGTCAGTCAGTCAGTCAGTCAGTCAGTCAGTCAGTCAGTCAGTCAGTCAGTCAGTCAGTCAGTCAGTCAGTCAGTCAGTCAGTCAGTCAGTCAGTCAGTCAGTCAGTCAGTCAGTCAGTCAGTCAGTCAGTCAGTCAGTCAGTCAGTCAGTCAGTCAGTCAGTCAGTCAGTCAGTCAGTCAGTCAGTCAGTCAGTCAGTCAGTCAGTCAGTCAGTCAGTCAGTCAGTCAGTCAGTCAGTCAGTCCGGGGCCTGATGTCACCGCATGACAAGACGGACGCCAGTGCGAGAATTGAGCCTGGGGAAGTGATCCTCAAAGTTGGGTCCGCAGGCTTCTGAAGTTCGGCCCAGATCATCATGACCCGAGTCGGGCTTTAGATTCTAACATGCATATGAAGGCATATGACTATAATATCCAGTAAACTGAGAAGCCTTTTCTAGATTGTCCAACACGGGGGGTTCGGTCAGATTGACCAGGACACAAACACTCCGAATCGCTTCAAACGAGCTTGCTGAGATATGAAGGAGTGCGATCGAACTTGCCAATTTTGCACCCCGCACATGCAATGTGTAGACGCTTAGGGAATGCACATTATAGAAGGATTTGACGAACTCAACATCTAGCAAGAGTATCAGTAGCTTGCCTCCTGCCACCTGCCAAACCTTTCAACAAGCTGCCATGGAGTGGGATTCCATGATTGCTTGCCCCCACAAGCAAGACCGTGTCTCTTGGCAGCCACCTTGTGCGGCATGGAGTCCCAACACCTGTCCCTGCCGTCTTGGATTTGAGAGGAGAGATTGCTTGTAAGCAAGATGAAAACCAACCCTAAGTCTTGAAGAAACTCATCTCTCACAAGCCAATGTGGGCACACAAGTCCGCCACGTCCCCAAGAGCCCTTCGAACAAGCAACCCTTCTGTCAAAGGTATGCGGCGACCTGTTGGGTCCCCCTGCACAATGTCACCGCTGCCAGGGCCCTTTTGGGATTATGAGATCCAAACCGTGCTGGCCCAGGGAGCAGGGCAAGAAGGAGCACCCTGTCTTTGTTGGTCGTGAAGAAATCCCATCCCAAACGCCGACGTGCTCAGTTGAAAGAAATCCCACAGGGCACCTGAGCAAACAGTAATCAGCCAGACTCTTGGGAACACTAGGAAAAAATGTAGCAATGCCAATGCTCACAATAATTCCAAAACCTGGACTATGGGAGCCCCAAGCACGTACCTACATCATTGTTTCATCATAGTGAGCTCGTTCTACCCGCAGGTGAGCTCGCCAAAAAAAGCCTCCATCTCACCACCAAATCCCATATCCTTGCCTCACTTGCCCAAAGGGCCTAAAACTAACCGGGTTGTCTTTTGGACCAAGGAAACTTGACCAACGGTGAGATTCGCTGTTTGGGCAAGTTGCGCTTGATGCCTATAGGGACTTCTCATTTGCTTGACCGTCTCATGCGCCTTGACCAAGTTCAGGCCGGGGTCAACCTGGCGACCCGAGGGGGTTGTCATAAGAGGGTTCCCAAAGCTTTGGGATGGCATTTTGCCTCGCCTTCGAAAAGAGACGCTTCGGGTGCATGTAGCATGTAGCGACTCGAGGCAACATAAGCCAATTGACACTTGTGGCAAGGTACTGGAGCAACAAAGAAGGCCGCCGTGAGTCGAGCGTGGTCTGCGTAGTCTGCATCAAATGCAGATGTTCCTCATCACCCAAGGCGTTCGCAACCGTTGTTTGATCCTAGAAAGCGAAAGTAGTGCAAGCCATGGCCTCCTTTGCTGCAAAGCAACCTCAATTTGGCCCAGCTCGGAATGGAGACGGGGGGCCTCAGCCTTGACACGTTTGCATGCCCTGCATCATTTTGCTCGGCTTCTGCTAATTCAGCTTGGCAGCTTTGGCTCGTCTGTGTTTTACCTTTGGGTTATGGTGCAGGGACTGTCGCAGCAACTTGGCGAACTCCTTCTTGGGGTGGTGATGCTGCAGCTGCGCGGACAGTGCTGGTGGAGATTTCCACCAAACACTCATCGGAAGTTGTTACAGTTTGTATGAGTCAGGTGCCCCTGCGATCTCATTTTGGACGGCCCTACATGCTATCCGCTGTTGGGCTTAAGGCACGTCAAGGGGTTCTCGTTGTTTTGCTAAACAAACCCTTTCCTTGTGAGCTAAACAGCACAAGCTCACCCAGCGCTATTCAATTTGGGAAGGGCCTGCACGCACTGCCTGTTCCAGTCAGTTCTTGTTTACCTCAAGACGCCGGAAAGTCAGGTGGACCCCTGTTTCATACTGGGAAATGTGGGTGACGTACACAGCACCTATCCTCAAATGAACTTGCGATCATTTGCCTCATCGGCACCATCGATGGCCACATCCAGGTCCTCGGTGCGGCTTCTCGCCAAGATTTTTTAATCCATGGTGAGATACATAGATGGCCGGATGTTGCCAACTCTGGTTGGGGTATATTTCAGAGGAACTTCACACAGCAGCTGTTGCAATCAACAGATTTGAAACCCAAGAAGTGCAGGCCCAAGACACACGCGTACATTCAAAATGACAAGCATCAGTGCAGTGACACAGTAGAGACAGTTACCTCATGAATAAGTATCTGGGTTCTCGCAATAAAGGCAATCGTTCAATTGGGAGTGATGACAAGTCTGGTGAAGTGAACCACTTTCGCGAAGTGGAGGGTGGAGTTGTTTGCACTGCATTGAAGAAAGACGTGTTCTTCGCATGGAGAGTATTGCCTGATGCCGAACTACCGAGCTGTTGAAAACGGACCTCCAGAGTCCGACCCTAACCAACATTCGGTATCTCTGTTGCAAGTGAGGTCAGCTCCAGTAACCCTCCGGTCCGGTCCCGGTCTCAAACGACAAGGTCGACCCAGAACTCCCTACTGACCGAAGCATGCTCGCCAGTTTCACGACAGCATGGTTGACTCTAATTTGAGGTGTCTCAAAACCAGGAAGCGCATCAAACCCACCCAGATTGCCAGGGTGCCGAGTGTGTGTCCAGCGTAGCCAAAGGGATACCCAGGCTCTCCGCCTGGGCAGCTTCGATTCGCCAGGCACTTGGTGGTTTACGAGGTGGCTTCATCCCTGGATAATCCCAGGAGCCAAGGATTTATCAGATGGATCTCCGGCTATAGGATCCTGGTTTCCATGTGCTCTGGCTGCAAGAACTGGCCAGACAGAGGTTAACGCGGCCATCACCTTCACTCTTGCTCCAAAAAGGCAGGAAAACAATGGGTTGTGGGCAATAGCTAAACACAAAGCAAGATCAAAAGGTTGGCGTTGAGCAATTGATCTTCCGTCGCTTAAGGAAGCGCCTGGACAAAGGCAGAGCAAAAGGACTTTGTATGGTAGGGTCAAACATGGGCAGTGGTATTACCCTTTTCCGGTTGCATGACGGGAAGGCCGTGATTCACGGACATTCAAACGCACAAAACTGAAAACAAGAACACGAGTGCTTACCAAGATGGACTGGGAAGTTTTCCTACTTGGATGGCAATCATGGCTGGAGGAAGAGGTCACCAGCCAAACAGCTAATCACCCTCATTTAACCTCGTCATTTGCGTCGCGTAGGTATGGGCCAGTCGCCAAACAGCTTCTGCCGCACGCCCACCATTCGAGGATGCACCATCAGCATGCGTTCTTGTTTGGGCACGGGGACAGCGAAACATGCCCCAGGGAAGGCCAAGACGAGAAAGCAGAAAGGGCCCTGAAAGGGCCAGTCGGTAGACACTCCTGAAAATAGCAAGGCATCCTCATAACCTCAAGCGAAAAAAGTGCCTTCCCGAGATTTCAAGTTAGGGTGGTCCTGAAGGGTAGGGAATAATCCCAATCGAACTCACAGGCTCAGAAGCCAACTTGGATAGAGCGGCATGAAACACCTAGTGCTAACCAAAAAGCCCATTCGTGCAGCACCTAAGGCTTGCGTTCATCGCAAACCACAAATCCCCTTTGAAATCCACCCGTGCGCCGCCTGCTCCTGTGTGCGGATCGAGGTGGGGATGGCAATGATGTCCTGAAACCAAATAGATCCGCGCGGAGAGCTGAATTAATTGAGTGACAGTTCACGGGCAAAACACCCATCTACATAGTGTTACATATGTTTTACATATTTTACATACGTTCTACATATGTAAACACGGGCAACTACGAGCAGTATTTCCATGTACGCCAGCGTTTGCATAGTTTACACAACGCTCGCGCGCTACTCGCCTTCAGCTCCCCGGACTTCAGCTTCTCCCCGACACGCTCCACGGCGAAGGCGGCCGTGGAGCCTCGCTGAGGGGGCAAGCGAGCGGCGGCCCGCGTGGAACCCGCGTTTTGCTCGGGAGGCAATGGGGACCCCAGGCGTCTGATTGGGGGAAATGGACAAGTGAAAAGGACCAGTTCAGCATTTGATGATATGGGAAGTGGAGAGAGTCCGCAATAAAAACAAAATGATGAGCATCTCCAAGCATGTTTTGTCCAAAGAGCCCCCTTTTGGTCAGATGGTCACAACCTGAAGGCGATCTTCGAACTGGTGGAAACAGTTGAGCAATGCTGACAACACCGCCCTCTTTGGAACCCTTGTGCACGCTGCAAATGCCACGCACCCCTTTTGGAAAGGGGCAATGACGATCCCTTCGAAATGTTCACCTCCTGAATTTGAATCCTCCATTTTGCCTCTTCGTGCATTGACAAAGGGCATTTTGGTTGTGTCTTAAAATAGGAGTACCCCCAAAATGCGTGGTGTCCTTCTGGTGTGCCCTGAAACAAATCCAGAATGGGTACCCTTCAAAAAAGACACGCGACAGCCAGTGCCACGTTTCTGGCGATAGCTCATGGTAGAAAGAAAAGAAAGTGCAGCTAGTGAGAAAGAGGATTTGGTACAAAAGGGGTGCAGCAGCTGGAAGACGGTGCAACAAAAGTGCAGTGCGGTGCAATGAAAGTGCAGTGCTTAGAAGGAAGATGGCACAAGGAGGAAGCGTACAGTGTTTACAAGGAGGTCGTACAAGAAAGTTCATTGTACAACTCTGATCAATCCAAGGCAGTGAAGCAATGCCGGCACTCAAACTCAACACTGACACAGCTTCTTGTCTGTACCCTCATCTCCATGCAACAAATACCATTCGAAGGAACACACAGATTGCCAACAGGATGTTTTTGGGATCACCACAAGTTGAACCCGCGGCGCATCTGCCAAAACAGGTGCCCGCCGCGAGAATTCTTTCCGACTCTCAACATTGGGGGTCAGGCCTGGATTCGTACATCCCATTTCTACTACCCTCACCCCCACTAACATGGCGCCTGACAGGGGGTCCCTTCAAGAGCAAATTCATCTTCCAGCTACCTCCCAATAGCTGCCATGTTAGTGGGAGGGAGGGTAGGTCTTTATGCTTCGAAACAGTTGCCTTTCGATAACTTGTGCAGCCGCGTGCTCTATGCAACTGGACTCTTTGGGCAAGTCTTTTGGGAAGGACAAGCCCAAGATAAGCCGAGACTGCGCCGGTGTCGAGCCCCAAATAGTCCAAGGAAAAGTCCAGGGAAATGTCCACTTTGGATGAAGAGGCCTCCTAGAACCTCAAAAATCGGCCTTTCCCTGATATGTTCCACGTTTCGATGTCTGCTGGCATGCCCGAGCCCCTTCGCCCTTGTTGTTTTTCCTTTTTTGGACCTGAGAGGAGCGCCGGTGCCCAAGCCAATGACAGTGCCGCTCTGCACGTAGTCGTCCACGGCCTTCCCAGCACTTCGACGTGCGACGCGTCGCAACTGTCGTGCCTGTTGATAACTTACTTGGGGTTTCCGCTGCTCTAAGGCACTGAAGATGGGGCTGATATGGCTGCTAGGTCAGCATGCATCTATACATATGGCGAACAAATCAAAGCAAAGTTGCTCACCTAGTGGTGATTGAGTCTTGAGATTGGCATTGAAGGGCCGCTGTGCATGTCCAACCGGCAATCAATCAAAGCAGATTCTTAGCAACAGAGCATCTGTACTGTGCAGCCTTGGTGCGATTGCCTGCTCGGCACGTCTATGCCACTAGTGAAGCCTGGAGACACAGACTCACAGACTTTGTGCAATCCGGTACACGAGCGGTCTCGTGAACGGCCACCTGGGCCACCGGCTGCTCCATACGCTTCATGACCACTGCTTGGCAGTCCACGGGCTTCATTGATGCTGGGTCTCCCAGCGGGCGTATGCGTCAGCATCGGGCCAGCGTGTTTATTGCTGGGACTTGGGAGGCTGCCCTTGCCATAGGAGAAAATATGTGCAGTGAGTACGCGCAATTTCCGAGGGGAAAAAAGGGGGCGCTCTCTGAGGAGCCCTTTTTCCCAGTTCTGGGAATGGTCATCTTGAGGTTTGCATCTCAAACCAAGGCGTTGCCTTGTAGCCCACCAGCTTCTTCAGCTCGTCCTGGCGCGAATCCGCGAAGATGGATGCCCCAGCCTCTACGCGTCTGGCCGTCCCAACGGAAATGGAAGTCATCGAACTTCCAGGTGTCACATGTCCAGCTTTCAGCTGAGGACGGTCTAAGTTGCCGAGCCCTTCCTTCTCACAAATTTGAATCTAGGAAGCAATACTTCTTCTGGACAACTCTCCTTTTGAAGGTTGGTCAGGTTCCGTGTATGTGGGAGAGTGGGCTTTGCCAGAAGCCAACATATGCTTCAAGCACATGAATAAGTATTTCGCTGTATCTTTGGGCACTGGACGTTTGGGACGCAAATCGCCAAGAATGTTCTCATGAGCTTAGCTGGCATGGACAAGAGACAGGCCGGCAATCTTCAAAGAGAACGCCCTGTTCAAGCAAAGCGCCACTCACTCGAGCATGGCTGTTGAGGTCGCATCCCCTAGCAGTCTGGCAACCGTGAGCTATAATTTTGAAGATCAACTTCACTCTGACAGCCCAAGCTTTCAGATCCATGCAACAAGCTTTTTGGACATGCAGCGTCTAACGGGGGGTCGTATGTTGAGCAGTACGTTGAGCTTCTGCAAGACACATTCAAAGCCATTCAAAGCCAGTGTCCCTCGCTTTGCGGACACATCCAAGGACAAATGCAATACATGTCAGAGCCAAAAGACACAAGACAGAATCCGATTTGAGCGGAAGCCCACTTAGCAATATGCGACATGACACACACACACACACACAGACAGACAGACAGACAGACAGACAGACAGACAGACAGACAGACAGACAGACAGACAGACAGACAGACAGACAGACAGACAGACAGACAGACAGACAGACAGACAGACAGACAGACAGACAGACAGACAGACAGACAGACAGACAGACAGACAGACAGACAGACAGACAGACAGACAGACAGACAGACAGACAGACAGACAGACAGACAGACAGACAGACAGACAGACAGACAGACAGACAGACAGACAGACAGACAGACAGACAGACAGACAGACAGACAGACAGACAGACAGACAGACAGACAGACAGACAGACAGACAGACAGACAGACAGACAGACAGACAGACAGACAGACAGACAGACAGACAGACAGACAGACAGACAGACAGACAGACAGACAGACAGACAGACAGACAGACAGACAGACAGACAGACCCGTGCACACACGTTTGTGCTACTGCTTGCAGGGGGTTTCTAGTTAGCCAGCTCGAGAGACTCCAAAGACACGTCCCCGCTTCGCGAGGCCTGGCTCGCCTTGCGGCCCACACCTGGCGCTAGATACCCGACAGCGAAAAGGGCAAAAAGCTGAAAGAACAGGCAGTAAACATGTGCGCGCGTCACAAGAAGGGCCTCAGTTTAAGCCATTTTTGGGAGAGCTTGCCACCAAGGGAGGAACAAACACATATCGAGGGTTGGTTTGGACGCAAAGCCATTTGGAGTGACTGAAAGGTGGCGAACACCGCGGTCAAAAGATCCGCTGTTGCAAAGGAACAAAAAAAACGGAGAATTCGGACAGGCTTTGGAAGATTCCGAGGAGCGGGCGCCAGGTTACCGCCTTTGACTTTATCTTGCTTTGCTTTGCTTGGTTGCGTGGGGACCAGCTTCATGGGAAACCCTCTCCCCGATCTCTGGTCTTGACCCAAGTCGTTGAAACAAACAACTTGCAGCTGAGTGCAGGCCATGAGGCACGCCGCGCACTCTGCCTTCTGAAGGGGAGACCCCAAGCAAACCCTAGAACGGCTGGTGAGCAACCCGCAAAGCGCGAAGAGCTGCAGGTCACGCATAATTGCTCGTTCGGCAGCGGTTGAGTGTTGAGTGGTCCTTTCTGAACACTACCACGGCTCAACATGGTGAGAACGAAAGAAAGAAAACAAGCACAGCTAGGCATGATCATGATAGTGACGCCTGGCGAAAATGCCGGATATCCATGCCCATGGAAGAACAGAATCTAACCACTAAAGCCGGAGCTCCGCTGGTTCCAAGTCTTTTTGGGCTGCATGGCCCAAGTGCCATGATCAATTATAGGCCAAGGCTCCATCGCCCACAGCAGGGAGTCAAGCATGGCTTCCTCTTTGGACGCCTTCGACGTAGCCCTAAAAAGGGCCCCGATTTGTGGCTGAAAACATCACTCCACCCAAGAAAGCCCACTCCAAAATAGTGATCCAAAGGCGATGATCCAAGCCATCTAAAGGGAAAGTCTCGGTACCCCCTGCTATGACAAGCCACTGGACTTATGGCATGAGGATCCACTGGGCGTGGGCGGGCGATGTGCTCATGCTTCAGTGGCCGCTGTAGGTCTTTGGATGTGAAAAGTCGATGCAAAGCACTGAGTGTCAAGCCAGCGTTCCTGGCTGGTCCTGTGGTTTCCTGAGCCCACAGAGCATCCGCACCGGCCTTCGACACCGCTCAAACTGCAAAGTCGCAGCGCACGAAACCCCAAAGGCCGGGCACATGTCGCCGCAAGTTCCATGTTCCCTCCCCAGGCGATTCCATGGAAGGTTTCAGACTCGGCTCCTACAGACTCGGCTCCAGAAACCTTCCAGGGAGCTTCCGGCGGTAGGGAGCGGTTCGATCCGTGCTCCCCGAGTCGGAGCGGAGCGCCCGAACCACGCCGACGCGCACCTCGTCGGGCGGTGGCCACCAGGCTGGCGCCCAGCATGCAGCTGCCCAGCGCAAAGGAGAACTGGGCGAGTGCCCAAACTGCTTGAAAGTGACACAGACCTCAACAACTTTGAGGCAAATGATCCAAATGATCCATGAACAAGACAGTGCCAAGATAGTTGAGCATGAAGCGCACAAATGCACACAAAGGGCAACACCGTCTGCGAAATTCTGCCCATCGGCAACGCTCAGCGCCCACAAACACCCGGCTGCATCGGTCGCTCGGGAACCGATCGGCCTGCGAGCAGCCGGAAGCCTCCGCGTGCCCCGCGCGCGAGCCGGCAGCGGCCCTGCAAGCAGGGGGCTTGCAAAAAGCGGATGCAACAAACAGACCAGGAAGCTTACCGTCAAGAAGCCACAAAGAGACTGCTCAAAAAATGAAGAGGTTTCATAGGATTGAACAAGGGGCTGAATCGGCCCACCCTGATGGCCCACCCTAATGGCAAGCTTGTGGAAAGATAATTGACCTAGGCGTGCATTCCCCACAACAGTGGATGAGTGGATGATGCCACTAAAAATCCCTCCCGCTTGAAAGAAGCGGGGTAGTGACTGGCGGAACACAAAGATGCCGTTGCAGGGGAGTGACTAAAGAAACCAAACACTTAAGACGAAGGCAAGAAACATCGGAGCAATGGAGGAAGAAGAACAAGCGAATCTCGTACAAGTAAACAGTCCACAAACTCAGCCACAAAGACTTAAGATCGAGAATCTGTCCGCTGTATATCAAAACTCGCAAGTGGGCCAAAGCTTATGATTGCTTACGCATGCACGCGTAGCCCCTTGCATAACAAACAACGTGTGGTTTCCCTTTGGTGTTCTTTGAAAAAACACCATCCGACAGCGGTCTGCAATGTAAGGATGCCTCCATAGAATCCGTCTGCACTTGGTATTGAATCCGCCATCTGCATCCTGGTCCAGAATGGAGGGAGCCGGCATGCTTAGTGAGATTATTTATTTCTGCCATTTAATTTGCATAACCCCCTGTTTTCAATCAGGGACACACATGTTTGACGCTGTTGGTAAAGCCAGGGACGCTGAGGAAGCGCATTCACGTTTTGATAACATTGATAACAGCCTCAGTTGGGTCTTAGTCGCTGTAGCCCATCAGAATCTCAATATCCTCGTCAATGGCTTTGCCTTCCTAGTTATATCAGGGTCTCGTTGCTCACATCAAACAATAACCAAGAAAAGAACATCAACAAACATATCATAGCATAACTATCGTCTGGACCAGCATGAGCAGCACCTTACAACCTCGTAGGCTGTCAAATGGGCCAAGTCAAAGCCTTTCTTCAGATGGGGGAACGAGGCAACCAGCCCGCCGTGGCGCCACACAAGCTTCGCGTTGTGCTTACAGCCAAACCGCCCCCACATGGACAAACACAACATGTTGCCACAAACAGCCCAGCATATGCACTTGGGGGCCGCCATTGACGAACTTCATCCAGAACACAAAGCCACACGCACCTCGCTGGCCCAGTGGAGCGAGGAGCCAAGGGAGCAAGGAAGCAACCGCCTCGGCGCGGGTTTGGGTGGTGGCTCCCTGGATAAGTCTAGGATACGCCCAGGACAAGGTCTTAATCAACATTTATAGACCCGCGGTAGTTCAGTTGCGCGTTGCGCCTGACAGTCTCGCACTTTGGGCCCCAAAAGATGCAAGTATCTCGCAGTACTTTGAGCATACAGAGACTCAAAAGCCCCATGTTCTTGCTCCTTAAGTTGTATGACAAGGACCTTCGCAACACGTTGAGCATTCAGAGGACCAAAAGTGCTACACCAATTGCCATGCTGAAAAGCCACTATTCGGCACCTTACGCATTTTAGTCAATGTAGTTGTTCAGAAGCAGCTTCAAAAATCCTTCCTTGAGACTACGAAACTCTGCTGCGTGTTTTGCAACATGCCGCGGCAAAGGACAGGTCGCATAACGATTCTGAGCCTGCATAGACCCACTGTCTTCAACGACAATGTCCGCACCAACAAAGGAAACAGTTGATCATGTCTTCAAGTCGCGCGTCTGCGTTCGGCGAGGTGTTTGTCACTTTGCAGGTGAAGTCTTCACGACGCAAACCCAAGTGCTCACGATGATCTTGGTGAATCATTTCCAAATGGATACAAAGTGAAGGCAAGGCCAGACACAAGTTGTAGGCATTTTACTTGTTGTCCATGCCGATGCCTACAACTCAGAAACGCTACCTGTCAGAACAACCCACGAGGAAAGGCCAAAACCAATGACGCCAAACTCCGAAATGGGAATGTTCCTAGAGGCTACCTTTAAAAAGGCAAGCAGGTACTGAAGTGGCTAGTAACCGGGGCATGTTCCATGAAAACAGTCTGTACTCTACGTACAATAGACAAGCATGTCAACGGACAAGTTTAGACATTGTGGGTGGCCAAGTGAGTGGGGCGGACTGCGTGGGAGTTTGCCAGTCAACTCTGCCCTTGCGCGGTTTGGCTTTGTCCATCACTGCAGTTGCATATCTCCCAAACAAGATTGGCCTCTCTTAGTTAGAGCCCTCTCCAAATGGTTGGCATGCGTTTGCTCCTTCAGCCAAACATGTCAAAAGCGGTCTCCAATCTTAGCCCACCCCCCCAGAAAGGACAGTCGCAAAATGAAGGGCCTCCAAATCCTGGAATGCACGGCGTTCTTCTCAACCACCAATGTCAAGCAATGATTGCCCACAAAGCAGAATCCGTCCAGTGCATGCTGACGGGGGGAAAATGAGAGGATGTTTGCCAGTCGCCTATCGGCTGATTAAGCTTTGACCCACATGGTAGGTGTTGCGATGCAAAGTAAGATCACCTTCCCCCCTTTCTGAAACTGGAACACCGTCCTTATGCGTGCGTTTCAAGCAGCCCAAGGCCCAAACCCAGACCGAGCACCAAGAGTCCCGATAGCCTGCGGCGGTTCGCGGTCGCAGCGTCGCGGCGCCAAACCAATTTTCGCCAGTGTGGGAATCAGAAAAGCGGCGCAAGGAGGCGCCAAGTGCAAGCAGATCCGAAATCCGTAGGCATGGAAGAAGGCTAGGCAACAAAGAATTGAGTCACGGGCGATCATAGACTGTTGGGCCACTTTCCTGCTACGGGCTTCCAGTCGAAAGCAAGGCTGACACGTGTCCAGGTTGACTCCAATGTAACATGCCAATGACCCCAATTCCTAGCCGAAAGTCCTTAGCTACGAATATGTTGTTATACTCAATCCAAGGAATGTTTAGTCAGCCTGACCTTTTGGATCAAAAATGAGCGACCTTCACCCATCGGGGGGCGAGCTCATCCGAGCAGAATCCATTCTGATCGGGGCTTGCATTTTGTAATTCATCCGACTCGGTGAAAGGGCATAAGGAACAAACATGGCCCCCTTGAAGCGAAACCTGTAAATGGTGATAAATCTGCAATCGTTGATTCGAAAAAGACATAAATTACTATGGACTCTGTCACTGACCTTTCACACACGAGCCCATACTGTACGCAGAAATAGATGCCCATGAGCGATGCCGTCACCTTCCCCAACTATAGATCCAAGCAGTCTCACTAAGCCCCCCCCCCCCCCCCGCACAAAGAAGAGCATTGAGTTCAAGTTTCCTGTGGGGTCATTTGCAAATCATCCAGCACGACTGCAACTTCGGTCTTTGCCATCGAGCATTCGAGGGAACATGCTCGGACTCTCGGCATTTTGAGACCAAGTCGACCTCAGACCGACCCTCGGCATTTGTCCCAGACTGCACCAGTACATAAATCAAAAGAACCTCGTTCAAGTTCACACCCGAAAGCCCTGAAAAGTAAGAGGAGCTCATTTGATCTTTATTTGGTAATCGAATGTCGCGTCACGCCTGGCCATCGCGTCGGCCTGCAGAGATCATGATTAGAAACACACCAGACCCTCTGCAACGTGCTTGTGAGGGTGAGAGGGTGGGAAGGCGAAGTCCAGGATTTACACGGTTTCCTTTCCACACACGCAACCCTTGCCGTGAAAGTGCGCGGTGGCGACGAGGCAAACTGCAAACTACCTAACGTTGCGCATTTCAATCCATGCCCAAGACCTTTCCGGTCCGGAAAAGAATGCTTGGGAATTGCCTCTTTGCTCCGCGAAATAAGTGCAAAACTGTGCACAACTGGCCTTCATCCCTTCGTTGCCTGCGGATCTGCGGTATGCCCAGCCAGCAAACCGGCTGGAGAAACGAGCCGTTGCCTTCCCGTGAACTCTCGGGGACAACTCAACAAAAGTGCAAGTGCCCCATGACGCATTTCAGGATGGCCTTTGAACCCCAAAAAATAACTTACACACATAAACCCATTCAATCCCTCTAATTGGACAAGGATAGTCTTCCAGCAATGGATTTCCAACGGGGCACTTCACAATGAAGCGGTTTCAATTGGACCTACCCTGAGCGCCAGCTATGAGGTTTGTAGCACCCTTCACGGCCAAGCAAAGATTGGGATGGCAACGGCCGAAAAAAGCAGACCTCTGTGTGTTTGTGTGTCTCAAATCGGTGGAGGCACCAACGTGGTTCCTTCTGGTTGTCCTCTTCAAGGGGCCAAAAAGAGAGGCGCCAAGATAACCACACCCATGTTTGCAGAAATGACAACCGTGCGACCTCCCCTCAATCTTCTCCAATCTTCCCAAGCTTTGGGAAGTCACATTCCATTGGTTCTTCAGATGCCCATCCTAAAACTGGGCTGGCCAATTAGGACCATCATGCCAGGCAAGGCTCAAGCCCAGGTCAAGACACTGTTAATGGAAATACAAGCCGTCCAACAGGATACCCCGCCCCAACGAACACATACAGACTCTTGGATGTTGGTTTATTCACCACCATGGACTTTAAAGTTGACTATAGATGATGAATCGGGCGATCGTTCATAATCCTCTGGCTAAACAAAACCATTCTGGGGTGCGAGCAATTTTGGCAAAAACTCTGTTGGGTTTGTGCAAACGTGGATGCGCCTCGCGCCTTGGCTTGCCCTACCAGGAATGAAGACTTGAATGCAACCGATTTCTGGAGACTCACACGGTGGCTTTACTTATCCGCAAAGATCTTCTGTATTCCGAGTTGACTTGAAGATGAAGGAGATGCTGGTTCAGGCGTTGAAATAGCTAATCTTAGACACCTCTCAAAAAGATCTAGGCACATCAAAATAATTCACCAGCTGCAGCTGGGGGAACACCAAGAAAATAAAATTAATCATGGTTGATGTCGCTAACCCCCTTGTGAAGGCGAACAAATTGCCTATAGAAAACACGTGTTTTCCCATGCAGCGGGGAACAATATCCTTCTCCTTTTCTAGCAACCCAACCAAGGTTCACCGGGTGGGTGGGTCTCAAAGAAGGGAATCGGAAAAAAATAGCTTCAGTGTTCCGTTTGATTTTCGGGAAAACCAACTGAAACAGGTACCGCCACAGAAGTCACACGCCAGCTTGTTGGAACCCTGGATGATAAACCCTGCCGATTTACTTGGATGTGTTGTGTGGGGAACTCCCACCAAAAAAGGGGCATGCCCAATTGAGCAGTTCTCTAATTTTCAATTTTGGCCAAAAACAAATCCACGCAATGGGGTTCGAATCGAGAAGATGATTCCCTTGATAGGGTTGCCAGGTCAGCTCACAACCCACCCCCTCATTTAGAACAACGCTGCAATGAATCAATCAGTGGTTTTCAATCCGTGCCCACAAGACGGAATGTCGCGTGCGGCACGCTTTGTGCAGCTGCATTCATTGTGCTAAGCTGCCAGAATGCCATAAACTGCTAGGTTCGAGATGATCCAATTCTTGGCTTTCCTGTCCTTGGCTCAAGCCGTGCAAAAAGACTTCACTTTTTGTGGTTTAGTAGGACACAATACAGTTCACCAAAAAGTTAAAGTCCAAAGTTGCCAAAAAAGATCTAACCCAATAGCAGCCGAGTATCCGCTTGATTGCTTGCGGGCATGTGATGGAAGATTCTGTCGGGCCAGGTCTTGAGGTCCGACTCCAGCAGCTGAAGCTGGTTCGCTTTCACCCGGAGTTCACTCGCTGTCAGCTGCAGCTTCACGGCAGTTGCGAGGAATGGCCACGCACTTTTCTGGTGTTCCGCCGGTGGCAGGGCAATCTCTGCTGGAAGATTGGCCGCCCTCGCGATGGCCGGCCAGAGTTCCTTCAAGTCCTCCTGACATTCCCTGGAAGTCAAGACTTGCAAATCGTCCACATACTTCGGGATGTTCGTTTTCATGGTCGCAATGCAATTCACTCTCCTCTTCTCAAGACTGTACTTCACTGCATGCTGTAAGGCAGCACCATCTACTGGTTGATTCACCAGGAACTGGTCACATTTTTGCTTTAACGCCTCAACTTGATACTCATCAGCCCACTTTGAAAGGACAATCGCATTGGCGGGCGTCATGGCTTCCATAGTGCAGAGCTGCAAGGCCTTGTAGAAGGCTTCCTCACTTGAGTTGTCACTCGGACGATTTGCCTCTCAACTTAAAACCCTCGCACATCAACGACTGAGATGAGAATTCCAGGGCTAGGAAGCCCAATGCGCAAGAACCAATGAACCAAGCTGTCTGCTGAGAACCTCAGATTGGCTAACCCATGTTTACACTTTTGGAGGGGAACACCCCCAACCCACCATCAAAATAAACCGGGGTTTAGCAACTCGTCCCGGCTTCGCATTGGTTTGGGACGCTCTCTTTTTAAGGCCGGCAGCTACAGCTCGAGTCCTGGAACGAACATGTTTGGCTCTCGGGGTCGGTTCTGACAAAATGGAGAGAAGCACCGGGAGAAACCCAAAGTCGTGAAGCTCGGCCCAGGCAAGTCGCCAGTTCACTTTTGTACTTGCCCGGGAGTTTGATAGAATCTCCCGAACCTTCCTTCATAGCGCTGCTCAGCATGCTGGCAAAGACTGGTGACGCCAGCTCCAGAATCACCGAATGCACCTCCTGACATTTGCTTCATGGGTGCAGCACAACCATACATTACCTGTAGACCCGTTTCTGGCGGATGAACTAGTGGGATCATCCCCCATATTCTGGGTTCGCAATAGATTATTTGTTTCTGGTGGATCCATAACTAGAGAAGGAACAACCTGCGGAAATCAGACAGTGTCCAACAATCATGGAAGCGGCTGAAAGGCTCGCGGAAGACCACTGACATCCTAACATCTTTCAAAGGTCCCCTGTCCCCTTCCACAATTGTTGTAAACTGGGGAAGAACGTATAAATCCCAAACAAAAATACACCCAACACATCTAAGCTGAGAAGATCAAAAAGAATCATCTTCCCTCTAGTTGGTGGATTGGATTGGCAGTTAGGGTGTGGATTCCCATGAGTCCTCTGCCAGGAACAAGGGGATGAAATCCCCAAACTACGAATCCAAACCACCAACCAAAGGTTTTAAAACAGAACATGAAGGAAAAAACAAAAACGGCACCAATCCAAGCTTCCAATTCTCCATCATCCACCACGATCTTCAAATCCGGACCCTTGCGGGGCCGCTTCGGCTCTGCCTCCATTGCCATTGACGGTCCCTCGGATTGATCGATCCGTGGGCAGCCCCTCCTGGGGGGCTGGATGTTTGTTCCAATGCAAAGGCAAAGGTATCTTCAGTCGCGACTCGCTGAATGTTCATGACTACCTCCATGTAACCCCGCACCCCGGGATTTTGCAACACCAAACCGCACGAGGGTTGTGTCTGGGGCTTGAAATGGGTGTGCTTCTTTTTGAGGCTCGGTGCCCTTTGCAAGGTATTTTGGTAGGGCCAAATCCCGATTTTGACAAACAAATGAAAGGTTGGAGCAGTCTCTGAGGGGAAGCGGCGAGGGAGAAATGTTGTGTATATATATACACACATAAATGCCCACACCCCAAAAATTGTGACAACATCATATATGTGAATATATATATATATATTATACACAACAACCCAACTCACGTGCCAGAGTCGTGTTTGAGCTTCCGTTCTGGCGCGCCAAGACATGTGCCTGGATAAACGCAAGTTGCATGAACTCTGGCAATCCATTGTGCACTAGTGTTAAACGCGGATGCAGCACACAGGGGAGGATTTATAGGGGGTGGCACCCCCAAAAAATGATTCGGATCCTGCACAAAAAGGAGACACCCCTCTCTTGAACAACCAAGAGTGCGTCAATCTGGACCCCCGAAGAAAGGAACCAACCAGATGACGTCGATTCCAAGCCACGCACGTCCTTGACTTGAAATCAGTTGCCAAAATCTGGGGTTGCCAATACTCACTCCCCGTTGGCCCAAAACTGTCTGAACTGTTTGGCTGCCCACTAAAATGGTTGTGAGTCAAACATAGGTACCATAACGGCAAATGGAACCGAGCGGTCCCCTGGTGGTTTAATATTGCCCCATCCAAAAAATATGATTTTCATGAACTCGGGAAGTGACCCATATTCCACTTTCTGACCTGCAGGGTCAAACAACAACATACCAAACACTCTTGAGATAGCAACCCTGCCAGGTGGACTTTCACACTGCAAGATCAGATGAGTTCAAGCACAAGCGATGGCTGGATAAGTCACCCAATGTCTGAGTGGTCACGGGGTGTGTGGTCCTTCAGGGTGCAAAACGAAACCATCATAATTTTGAATGGGATGCAGGTGAAATCAAAGATGGGAGCATGAGCCCTGCCCCACTCGCAGTAGATGACGCCTAACATCTACAACTCCCACTTATGACGCCAAGATCAAAGCCGGGAATCCACCTAGAGACCAGGTGGACCTGATTGTGCACGCCAAATCACTTCGGACAGCGCTCGCCCCGCCTGGAGTCCCAAACCGTCCCAAAGCGGCACAAGCTACAGCCACAAAAAGCAAAAAAAAAAAAGCGGCAGAGGCTGCGTCGCGACACGCGGCCGAGCGCAATGCTCAACTCTGCTGTCTTTGAATTTTAAGTCAGGGTGGTCAACCATGAAATCGCAACTGGAGCGCAACTGGTCATTGATTGAGCGATATACCCACCCCGCTTCATCTTTTTGGCATTGTATCGATTGTACAGGTTGTTGTTGGCTCACGAGGTGCATCCAACAATGTTGGCTGACAACCGTCAAATAAGGAGTGCTTCCCTTTTCTGACACAAAGCCTCAATGGATGGCGCACGCCCCCTCACGCCAAGCCGAGGCTCCAAAGGCCTGATCTTTCGGAACGGGCCTTGCCTCAAGTAACAACCAGAAGTCAAGCACGATGTCTTTGTCCAGACCTGAGTTTCAAGCCATTGACCATTCGACTCAGGCTCTGATTAACTGTGCCCATAAGAGGTCATGACAAATCAACAACTCTGCTCCTTGACGCACGCAACAGCCATTTGCCTGAGGCTGCTGTCCAGGCAAAAGCTGAGCTTGCTAAGCTCTTCAAGTGACTAGTTGAAACCTTCCCTGAAAAAGAGACAAACCTGCCAAATCACAAAGAAGCGCACCTTTGAACAAACCCCTCAAAGTGGGGCACCCTTCCCCGTTAAACCCACATTGTGACACTTGTTTTCTTCTTTTCACATGCTCTTCTGTGGCTCTTTCCGAAAAACCCAACCCAAAACCCCGGCAACAAAACAAAACGTGTTGTGAAGGGCTAGCCCCCCAAAATCCCAAAGGGCCCATGTCCACCCCGCTCCTGTCAGCGCCGCTGCGATAGGCTACGGCCCTAGACACCATGCCAGGCTCCGCCCGCGCCACCTGAACAAGTTTGCCGCTCGGTCCGACCCACGGCGATCCGCTGGCGTGGGAGGGAACGAATAGAACCGAAGGAAACAAGAGAAAAAGAACCGCTTAGTGAACCAGTAGAAATTGATGTGGAATCTAACGACTTGTTTAGTAAACCAATAGAAAAAGAATGGACAAAGTCATTCCAGCACCCCGCAACAACTGCTTTTCCCATGTCCAAAATCCCAAGTACCGTCCAAAAGTTCTGCTGACTGATGCAACCTACCAAGCAAGAAGCGAAGACCTGCGGAATACGCTGGGTAGCTCCAAAAACCTCCACCGCAACAAGTAGAACTTTGGCCCCTAGCCAAGGGAGACTACAGAAAGACCAACGAATTGTTCGATCGTTTTAGGGGCACCTGAGGTCACAACCGTCAGGCTTGCGCAAGGAACTAGAAATGAATTTGTGACCATGTTGGTTGGACTTTTGAGATGAGTTCACTGACTGATTGATTGACTGACTGACTGACTGAGCGAGCGAGCGAGCGAGCGAGCGTCGGTGGGTGGGCGGGCGGGCGGGCGGGCGGGTGGGTGGGTGGGTCGGTGAGCGAGTCAGCTTGTCATCTAGCTACTGAGCTAGTTTGCTTGCCAGGTACAGCGAAAGACAAGCTGGCTGTCTGGCAAGTTTGCCAGTTCATGTTTAGTTAGCAAATCCGCCAGCTAGTTCGCTGGGTGCCTCTTATCGTGCTGGCCAAGTACCCAGCCAGTTTGCGGTTAGCTGGTTGGTTGCTTGGGATTGGTTGCATAAGACGGCCCTAGTTAGCTAGTTGGCCGGTGATCTGCTAGGTAAATAGTTTGTTTGCTAGCCGGCAAGCTTCTATCGAAATCAGCCAGTTTGTGAGCTACTTAGTCGGCGACGCAGCCAGGCAGTCAAGAAGCTGGCTTGAAAGTGAACTGGACCGTTTGTTGGCTGCTTAAGTAGCTACTGGGTTCGTGAAAGAGCAAAAGCACAACTGGATCTGCTTGGAGTTCCCCCCGAAGCAAGCGTTGCCGAAGCAACGCTTGCTTGAACAGTGGTTAGGACTCGGACGCGCTGGCTCGTCTTCACAGAGCAGCATGCAACCATTGCCACTTGGATTGCCCGCATCCCAACCGCACCACGCAGCGACGCCCGAACGTTGCAGAGGCTTGTGAGGAGCGGTCGAGTGCTTGGCGATGCCAGGAGCCCAGGGCAGGCTACAAGTCGAGAAGTCCAAGCCACAGCTCAATTTGCGACGGTTGTGTCCAATGATATCTAGGGATCCCCTTTCCCGCAGCAAACACTTTATCTAAGTTTTGACGGTTGTGTTTCTTTTGTTAGCAGACATCGTTTGCCCAAGATGCCGGCGTGGTTCTGGCAAGATGCGGATCTCCGGAGTCCAACTGACAGGCTGAAGATCGAAGTCGCTTCCCAGAGACAGGTCCAAAGACAAACCGATGAGCTACCCTAAACTGACACGGCTTGTTAAAACGAACCCCTTTCAAGGGCGTGGTGTCATGCTTCTTTCCGACCGCCGCAAAGGGATGAACTCACATTCCCTCTGCCCACCGTGGGCCTTGTATAGGGGAATCCACCAAACGGGAAATCGCCGAATCGCGAGAGACCCTGGATAGAGCGCTCGTTTCCCGCGAGCTCGTGAACGAAACGCCTGCTGCAGGTCCTGGAAGAGCGACCTGAAAGGACGGACTGGGCGGGCTCAAACCCAAAAGCGTCTCACGGGCGAGTTTCCAAAGAAAAGACAAAGCAAACAACTGTCTACCGACGTCAGATCATTTGCCAGCTTCCGTGAAAGGAAAAATCATGCATATGTGTTTGTTTTTTTTTCTTTCTGCATTTCGAGTACATGCCGATCATGCTAGTGATTCTTGTTTCTTGCCTGTGATGAGCTGTGTGTAGGCCGATCGCTTGTCCAATGACCCGGAAACTGGACAATCTTTCGAGACCAAATCTGGCTGAAACCAAGACTTTGGCGGTTTCATGATTGGAAACAGGCCTTGTTCCTTTCAAATATGTATGTGGGCGAGAACATGTGCATAAGTCTATGTATGTAAACACATGCGAGCATAGACACATGTATGTACATATATATATATATATATATATACACAGCTAGGCCAGCACTCAGCAAAGAATGAGAACCGCACGTCAGAACCATTGTCCCTTCAACTGAAAGGTCCCATGGAAATTCAGGATCAACACATCTCTGGATAATATGAACAAAGTCACTCCTGTCGACAGGACGGATTGTCCTTCCGTGGCTGCCAGTGGAATTGCTTGCTCAATCACTGGGCTCTACAAACTCTCAAATTCGTCAATACAAGATACAGGTCTGCCTCGTGGTCCAACGTGCTGAACGAGCCAAAGCTCCGCGGATCCCCCCCCCCCCTTCCGCCCGATGTTGCGGGTTCAACAAGTGCAACTCACCAGGGGCTCTTTGCGGCACTTGGTCGCTGGCTCATCGGACTCTGAGTGCAGCAAGGTGGGCTCTTTGTCGTGCAGCGCCTACCCAGGGCTCCCAAACGCTCGAAAAGCAGGACTCGGCCATCTGGTGACGGGTCAAACAAGGTCCAAATAACAGCCTGGTCTCCAAAAGGGGCCCTAGTTTGGAGAACCTGCCACAGGTTGCCAACCACAAAGGAAACGAGGTTGTGTTCCTTTCTTTTGGAGCTTGAACCCTCCATGCTCTGAATGCCTCCAGTACCCGCGCCGGATTGATCAGAGGTGGTCCCCCATTTAGTCATGTTTAGTCAGGTTGACATGAGGAGACAGTCCCTCCGAACCTGAAACCCGATGACCTCGAGGGAGCAGCTATGTGGAGCAAGAAGTACCACAGCTTGCAGATCAGCATCAGCACGAATGTGTCAGTGATGTGTCAGTGATGTAAACAATCAAACGATCTAACACCTGAAGATTGAACACGTACACAATCAAGATCAACCAACACCATCCAGCACCAGGCTGGCTGGGTTCGTCAGAAGCTTTGCCTACGTGTGGCGGTTCGATGAGTATTAATTTAGGCTGGTGATGATCGGTTTGGGACTGAGTGACAACCGAAACCCACCATCATAGATATGTGCGCAGTGTGCGGAATCGCAAGAGCAGTCAGGTTTGCTTCTGGTTGAAAAACATCCACTGACTCAGCTTTGACTACACAGATTGAGTTTTGCTCAACTAGAATTGCTTTTGCGCTTTGTTTGGCTCCGCGGGCTCTCACATCGCAAAATAAGTATCCGCAGTCCTGGAGTTCAATTTGATTCAATTTGACCTTAGCTGGTGAATTGACGATTGATCCTGAACGAGTCTGACACCTGAGAATGTTGGACAGTAACTTGAAGGGGTCATGTTGAGTGGCCGTGACTGGCACAACCGAATCGGGTTGTGATGCTTCTTACCTATTCATTGAGACACGGAAGTGAGACAACAACACCTTTGAGGTTCATGATGAGTGCTTGACAACCACTGAATCGCTGAAAACACGGTACCCCATATGTGACCAAGGCACGGCAAAGTGTTGTACGCATCCATGAAAGTTCAATCATTTTCGAAGAAGCCGCTTCTCAGAGGGCAATAAGCACATGTTAAGGATGGACGAGCGAAGTGATGAGGTCTGCCATCCGCCTCCTCAGTACAATCGAGCGAGATAGTTTCCTTCCTCCAAAACGGGGGTGTGCCAAAACACCAAAGGAAGCCGACTCGCCTGGAAGGACCTGAATCACCTTGGAGCTTCAACCCTAAGGTAAGGCCAATACAACCTGCCAGCCCGCTGATCCCGGATCCTCATGGTTGCATAATCCGCAGAATTGCAAAGCGGGTTGAAGACCCACTGGTTGCACATGCATTGTGAACAACCGCAACTGATAATATTTGTCGTTCCTCCAGATGGCTCAGGAGACCCGAGAGGGGTTCCAACAGCAATCCTGTGTGGGCAGCACCCAAGAACCCATTTGTGCAGTTTCATCAAAACTAGCGAGCTCTCCAGGCGCAAGCCCCCTGCCGCCCCTGCCTTCTGCAACATCGCCTGCAGCGACACTTGGTGAGATGTCAAGGGGTGACGTGCTCGTTTGGTCTTACTCACTGACCAATGATTCTCAACGTCTTAGAATAGAGGGCTTCCTGAGTTGCTTGGCCCCAAAAGACCAGACCCCCTTGTCCCACTAACATGATCTGCCCAAACGGCATTGAGAAACTGAGTGAAACTGAGCCCGACTCGCTTTTTCTAAGCCGACCCCATGTTCATGCAGTTGGCTAACCCATCACAGTAAAAAACTTAAACAGTGCGCGGCCCTTCTCATTTACCCCAACCAAGCATGGTTGTCTTGACACTGTGGTACGTCCCCAACCTTGTGCGCCACACCCTGCACGTTTCCACGTGTATCCTTATTTCATCAAACGAATGAGATGAGGTGTGCTCCGTTCAGCTCAGTCCCTGATCAGAGCAACCAAGTTCCAGTTCGAACGGATTTGACAACCACGGACAAAGCTCTCGAGAAACCAAGTTCAAGACCTTGGTAGCACGGGATTCCACATTTTGACATAGCCAGTTCATTCGGTCCCAACCCTTGCCAACATAGTATGAAAAGCCGGAGTTCGTGGTATTCGAAAGTTTCCTGCCTGCTCGCATCCTGTCCGCGACTGGCTTGAGGCTGGAGCGAGCGTCAAGCAACGAACAGAATCAATGGCTAACTGTCAACGGCTGACAGCCATCAGCCTTTGTACCATCCCGCTGCGCAGTGGATTCCCCTAGAAGCAAATATGCATCCCAGAAAAAACAAAAAAAAGAGGTGCTCCTATTGCTGGAGGGCTTGTGAGCCAGGGGACATCCCCAAACTCGAGAAGCCAGGATCCGAAACCTTGGAGCCCCGTTCGCTGACGGGCGTTTTAAGGGACCAGTGGACGCCAAGGCGTTCTTTTTTCCCCCATGGCCAGTGGGGTTGAAAGTTGCAAAGCCGTTGCCATTTGGGGAGGTTCCCTGTTTCAGGACACCTGTCATGTTTCAGTTGAGAGTGTGATACTTGCCGAGGCGCATGGGCTTCTGATGGCTTCTGGTGTCCCATGAGATATTCAGCTTCCCTAAAACGAAGCGGTTCGGAAACTGCCAAGAGCTTTCACTCCCAGGCCGAACGGCCCGCGAAGTTGTTCCAGCGACCTCCGGATTTCGCTTCACAACCAAGTGCCATGCCCTAAGCCGTGCGAGGCTCGCAACCCAAGACAACTGGTGGCACTTGTCTTCCCCAAACTCTTCGGGACCCAAGGGCCACCCAAGGCAATTAAAATGTGCCGTGTCTAGGGTGTGAATGATTCTTGGATCAATTGAGATTGCTCGCATGCTGGTGGTTGCAGCATGTCATCTCGCAGAAGGTGGATGGTGTCTTGATGTCTTGTGGCAGGCCATGCGTGGTCATTCTCAGCGATGCGTTGGGAAATATAATGGCATCCTCCTCTGCGATTCTGGCCACACTGCCAAAAGTAGAGAGAAATAGAGGGGATGTGCCACATGTTGGAGCCCGTCACATGGCATGGATCACTTGTTGGATTGCTCTCAGCTGGAACCGAACAAGGGTTCAGCTCTGTTTGTCACCTACTCACATCAAGCCCGACAGAGGGTGTCTTGGAACAAAAGGACAAATTGTATCGGTACTCAATCCGCGCCGACTTCTTCCAAGAGGAGTCTCGGTCGACTCCCTGGCTCCAGAGCGAAACGCGTCACAGCGCAAGCGTCCGAAACAGTGAACCCTCACACCCACATCAAATCTAACTGTCGGTCCCTGGAACACCTGAACCTTCCGCGGCCATGCTAAAATTTGCCTGCCTGAAACAGGGTGCTCCCAAGAAGGAAGCTTCTCACGCGCAGCTCCCCGTGCCCGATGTCTATGCTCTCCCAAAAGTAAGTAGCTCGTGGCCGTGGTGGTAAGAAGCGATCGTCTTGCTTCTTAGTAAGGAAGCCTAAGGCTGCTTGACATGAATCTAGGGATCCCTAAAAAGGAACCAGGGATGGCTCAGAAGAATCGTTTTCTCATCTCAGAACCAGCGAGGCGTTCCTAGGTATCTGCCAAGCAACTCTTTGAAGGTGTCCGTGGCACGTAATTTTGAGAACAACATCACCAGCTGTCAGTTTGAAAGCCCCAGTTTGGCACACGGCGTCACAAGAAACAAAGGTAGGGCAAAGTGTCATCTTCACCATCATCAGCATCATCACCATCATCATCATCATCAACATCATCATCATCATCATCATCAGCATCATGATCCTAGAGCTGTAAGAATGTGTCCTTTACCTTGAGTTCCGAGACAAAGGGTTCTTGTTGAACGCGCCTTCCGGTCGCCACACCCCGCGAATACGGCAGACCGCTGAGGCTGAGCATTTGCTGGATAGGCCCAGCACATAGAACTGCTTGCGACCAGGAGCTGCTTCCAGTCCAAAGGAAACTCTCCACTTCAACAGCTGAAGGGCTCAAGGTCGAACCAAGCTCCCCGCATGCTTGCTCACACCCACACAACTGTGCATACCTCACAGGCAATGGTGAGGGCTGGACCACGCCGCTTGCCAATTGGTAGCAGACAGGGGGGCGAAATAAGTTTTAAAGGGGCTTGTCACAAACACATGTGATCAAATGTGCGAACACCTGGCAAATGAATTACTGTTGAGATAGCAATAAGGAGACAATCAGCACCTCGGAATGGGAAATTAGGAGGGCTAGACTGTACTGAGCCTCTGTATCAGGTTGCACCAGAGGTGCTTCGGGGCAACCCGGCATTCTGTGAGCAAGTGCCAATCGGGTACCTGCTTTTGCGCGGAACTCAGAAAAAGTTAGTACTTGTACCGACTTGCTGTTTACCAAACGCTCTGGTACCCGCACGTCAACCTCTATAATGGGGTCCTTGCGAGCAACAATCACCCTATGCCTAACGAACCCGAGAACATGTAGGTTCTTTGGGTACTTGGCTGAGTTGTGGAGCGTTTGTGTGCTGGACCTATCCTTGTCGTGCGAAAACGAACGCCTGCAGTGGTCGTCTTTGCGACGAAAAGGCCCTGTTGCCGAAAGACAGTCTTGCACTTGTCCAGAAGACCCCCAAACAATCCCATCGTGTGCCGAAGGTAAATTAACGCAGCAAGCATGCTTCACCTCGAGCTGTTTGCTGGATTTGTGCAAAAGGACCCGCTATTTCGGGCGTGTCAGGGGCTATCAAAGTCAAGTCACAGTGACTGTCTCACTCCTTGTGTCGGTTAAGGCAACCATAGACAGAACCCGGAGCCCGGATGTACAATCAAACAGGAGTTGTCGTGATGTCAAACCACAAACATGCCTATTGACTGCACCACTTTAAGGATCTCCCAAAGGTGCAGCTCAAGAGCAACCAGACTGGATTCAATCAAGGGGTGGCGCACACAAAGCCTAAGCGCCAGGAGCTCCTGATGTTTTAGTCAGAGCCCTTGCCAACATCCCTAACAGGGCGAATTGGAACAGGGGAATCGGCCAAAAACAGACATGACCCACTGCCGATCTTGGGCCTTGAGCCTTTGAAAGAGGTGCCCCCCGCCATCAAGGTCTAGCCTGAGACGTAGCTGTCGCTTCTCCATTTGTCAAACCTCGGCGCGACCTCGCAAGGGAAAGCAGCTGGTGGCCCTTGCGCCTTTCACGGCGACCATCTTTTGGTCGGAATCGCCTTCGTGATCGTTCATGATTGCGCGGTGTCGCGAACGCGGACGCAAACTGTCTGGATGTATCAAATATAGGTAGACAACTAAACGTTCGATGTAATGTCAACACTCCAATTATCCAATCCAATGCTTGACCATGCTGTTGTTGTTGCATTAAAGTTAAATGGCACCAAGGGCATATCCTGGTGGCTGCTATGTTTGCAATTCTGGCAATTGGATCTTGCCACACACAGCAAGATGTCAAAATATCTGAGCGTCACATTCACACCCCCCAGCACAGTGACTGTCTTGGCAGGCTAAGGAATTGCCAGCGCCGCGAAACTGCAGGGGTGAAACTGTTGAAGAGAGAAGCTGCGCTGCTTCGTATCTCAGCTGCTGCTCGCTTCAGAGGCAAATGCTGCAGCCTAACGAGCTGCCTTCGAACATCCTCCACTCGGCAACTTCTGTCGCAACCTTTTGTGTTGATGTCCAAACATCAACCAGAAGGAACCGGAAGCGAAAGGAAGCTGAATGAAGATGTGCCAGATCAAAGCTGCGGGCTGTAGACGGAACAAGGAACTTGACAGCAGAGTGTCGCTTGCCTCGCTCCGTCGCCCAGCCGCCGCCCCAATTGGAACAGTCGCCTTTCGAAACATGCCCTGATGCTGTTAGCGGAACACAGCCAAATGAGGCACTTTGTCGCTGTCAACATGGGCCCCTTTATTTCCCTTCGAAAAGAGGTCACCTATTTTGAGCTGTACCCAACTGGAAAAAGACAAGCTGTGGGGCGCTGAGGCACGGCTTCGCGCATCGAGCGCCAAGCGCATCCGAAAGAATTCCGCGCAGGTCACTGTGTGCCATGAAGCTCCTGGCGGGGTGCACCCTAAAAATATGTTCCCATACAACTTCCTTTAAGATGATGGAAACCAGCTCCCAACACAAGATCAAAGGGTTCCCTTGGGGCACAAACTCAAAATCGGAGGGTTCCGTTGCTGTACCTTTAAACCAACCCCCCAAAACAAACCACAACAAAAGCACAGAAACACGCGCATGCCAGAAAAACGATTCGTATGGTATCGCATGCAGTCTGTATGGCCAAAACCAATTTACCCGACATGGGTTGGGCTGAAATCGCGCACTCTGCATCGCACCTGGCGGAATGTGCAAAAGCCCTATTCCAAAACCCCTCCACATAGATCTACAGACAATGTTCTTGCGCGCGAAGGGTGGGCTACAAGACTGCAGTGCGTTGGCGCAAAGAGCATACGACTTCAGCACTGTGCTATGCTTTTTCTTATGGGATTCAAGGACGACCCGAAACGCACCGGCCAAGGTCCGCTCCCCCCGCCCCCCAATGACCTGGAGCCGCAGTTGTAAAGCTCCCGGACTTTGCTCGCAGTTCTTTGGCAAGGGCGTGTGCCCCATTTCATACAGCGTGTATCAAAGCAACGACTGGGCTGGAGAAACCGCATGAATGGCGTCCACAGCTCCACGTTTCTTGGCTCAGCGCAACACTCTTACTGGCGCAATGTTGAGAGTCAGTGAAGACTGAGAGCTCCTAGGAGGGAAAACGTTGTCCATGTGTTGCAAATGAGTGCAGAAGAAACAGTGATGGTGCATGTTTCAAAAAATGCACGTTCAAAAAAGAGCAACCCAGAAATTTGGGGACCTCGCCAAGTATTTGTTTTTCGGCTTCCAGTTGTGCATTTGTCAGGTTATGGCGATAGCCTCCTGAGAAGGAACTTGCGAAACGGTTCTCTTCCTTTCCTATGAAGGATCAGGCCTCCCTATCCTGAAACAACTGGCTGGCTATGGCACACTCTTCAGTCTTCCTGCCTGTCTGGTCTGCTGCAAGCCTGACAGGTTTGGACGCACAAGGCTCAAAGCCACACAACGAGCCACAAGGGGCTGAGGAATCTTGAGTGGAGCGGCGGTGATGTTTTTGAACATCTTTCAATGTTACTTACCAAGCGTAAATGCCGATGGTTCCCACGCCGATTTGGAAGAGACAAGACGACGAAACTGAACATAATAGGAAAACGAGGAGGTTGCACTGGAGCTTTCAAGCCTTGTTGTTGCGCGCTGAAGTTTGGAGCACTGGAAACCCTTCTGAACCTCCACGTAATTGGGGATGCCCCAATGGGAGAAACATCAACTCATGCCTCACTCGAATGGTCGCCGAGAGTCTGGGAAAGGGCAGGCAACATTGATCCTGACGCCTCTTGTGCTGGGGGAGTCCTGCCTGTGGTTCAGAACGAGAAACCGTGATTACTTGATCAAGCTTTCGGCGGGCCGTGTGTCGATAAAAAAAGATGTAGAGAAGGGATGCCTATTTACTCAGGGCAAATTTCTTGGACTGAAGGGTGCTTGTTGGAGGATTGCTCAGCGATAGTTGCACGGGCAAGGGGCCGAGTTACTAGATCATCTTGTCTCATTTGCAAAGAAGGACAGGCAGATGCTTGATGAGTGTTGTTCAGGCATGGCAAGCTTCCTGTCAAGCATTCACAACCTTGAAGCAACACACCCCCGTGAAGTAGTTGCCCTGCCAGCCAGACCACCCCGGATCTGGTAACTACCCGGCGCAAGGGAAACCATGTCAAAACTGCTTTTTTGCCCACCTCAGCTTCCAAACGTTGGTCCGAGGAAACAACCACAGGATTCGCGAGACGGAGGTGTTGAGAATTGTGGTTGCTAGCAAAGCGACAAACGTCTCCAACACTGGCAAAGAAAAGCCTGTGATCAATTAAGTAAGTCCCCCTCCCCTCGGAATCACAAATCGACAAACAAGTCCTACCCAGGGAATTGATCTACTCTTACAGAACAAACACTGCGACCCAGTGATATGTGTGCAGATTCAAACCTTGCCACTTACCAAAACGACTGCAAATGTGTTCCAAGATATTGTTCGCACCCAATGTTTGCTCGCTGCCAATCCGGTTTGTACATTCAACATATTTCTGTCACTCTGCTCTATCTGTGCCCTGAGATGTCTGGCCACCGTCTCGCTTTGGGCTGCTGTTGTACATGTCAGAACCTTAAGCCA
>CAUJNA010003698.1:115000-137500 GCA_963377175.1 Effrenium voratum | reverse complement strand
CCGCCCACTTGCAGAATCTAAATCTTGGGAATCAACCGAAGTGGATTTGGAAAAAACAAAACAAAACAAAACAAAACAACACAACACAACACAACACAACGCAACACAACACACCACACCACACCACACACACACACACGCAGCGCGCGCACGCACAACTCACTTGTCGATCCACGCGAGCACGTCAGAGACGACCCGACGCCTTGGCAGGCGAGGCGAGCTTCGCCTTTGGCTCCGACTTGGCTTTGGTCACCTGCGACGATTCGTCGACCTGCCCTTGGGTGGTCACGGGTTTTGTCAGGACATGTGTGCGTGGGCGTGTGTGTGTGTGTGTGTCTCGAAAAGGAAATCCATGTTGGTTCACTTTGAGAGTGCTCTGTTCATAGAACCACACGCGGCTGCATCCGGGTTTGACTCAGCTACGTGCCGCTCACCTGAACCCTCCAAAAGTACTGAAATTTCCGTACATGCAGAAGAAAAACGTCAATGTACTATTTGAGGAAATTTGACGGAAATCGCTTTGTAGCAGGCTGTGAGCGTTTGTGGTGCACATGGATGCACATGAACACAGTTTGCAATTTACATGGCCCGTCATAGTTAATTCCGTTTCAGGTCATTCGTCTCCTATTGCTGTGGGGCAACATGTGACAGCTTCCTTGCCGCTTTTGCGAGTTTGCAGTTTTCTCAGCCAAAAGGCAGAAACCGGAAATGCACGGAAATCGGCGGGAAATGCACAAAAATCGGCGGAAAAAGTACGGAAATCTGCGGAAAAAGTACGGAAATCAGCGGAACATTTGCTTGGGAAAATTCGCACCTTTTGTCCTTGATGAATTGCACACCTTCAAAAGGTTTTTCTTGGCCCATGAGCATGACAATCTCCAGTGCCAGGGCCGGAGCTGAACGTGAGATTCTTGTAGAAAAAGTCGTTGAATGCTCCTGTCTCTTGCGTTGAGCCTGCAAGAAAAGTACAGTTTTTGCTCAAATGTATGGATTTCAAGGAAATGCACGGATTTTTGCAGACAGCCGCAAAAAAAGTGCACTTGGTTGGTCCAGGCATGTCGCCCTTGTCGAAGCAACACGTGTGGAGGGGGGGCATGTCCATAGCACTCCTTTTACAGGTTGTCTAAAAGGACCATCGCCCTGATCCCCAAGTACTCACATCTTTGGATCATGGCAATGGCAACCACAACCAATCATGGCCGGGCAAAAAGTGAGTTGGGTTCCCTGTGAAGGGAAAACTGTATTCGTCGACAGCAAGGACACCAAAACCCGAGAGGACCCGAGAGGACCCGAGAGGACCCGAGAGGACCCGAGAGGACCCGAGAGGACCCGAGAGGATGTGAGGGGACCCGACAAAATGCGATCTCTAGAGGGCTCTGGTGCTACAGCAATTGCCAGGTCTGCCAGTCGCATCTCGCTCCCGTGGCCTGCTGGCACCCAATTTTGGGGGGGGCCCTCCAAAGGCTCGCCTTGGCCTCCTTCACGGACTTTGCTTCCTTGGGCTCGTCCTTCTCCCTGGCTCCGAGTGGCTTGAGCTGCTTGCAGACACGTGTTTGACGGAAATGTTCTGCCGCTGTACTATCATCCACCTTCACCTGCTGCAACGTATGGAGTAAAGTTGGCCAGTGAAGCCTTGAGGGTGCTGTACAGCCTTGTGTTCACTGATGATGCAACTGTCTCACTTGTCCGCCGGAAATCTGGCCCAGCTTCTTGCGCTCACTTTGCTGTTTGAATGGCCATTTCTCCTCTTAGGGGCCATGAACCGATTGGACGGGAATACGTTCGCGATGTAGTTGGAGTGGACTGAGAGAACCGATCATTGGGGACTTGTACACTTCATGTGTACGATGCACTTCACCAGAATGCTGTGAGAGCTGTGGGTTGAGATCAGCTAGGAACCGGGGGAAAGTTGATAGTAACGCTCCACTGGCTCAAGCTTCAAGAAGAGGAGCATTGCACGAGTTGTCCATCTGGTGTCCTCCAAACACCCACAAATCAAATCTAACACATTCCCCGAAGGCCACCACTTCAGACCTAGACAACTGCTCAAACATGAAGGCTTGGATCGGAGTTTGCCTGGTGAACTCTGGTTGGAAGGGGATAGCGACCTCCCACATGTGCCATTGGACTTTCACCTGAACATGGCCGCATGCTATGACAAAATGGAAGAGAGCCATCCCTGCAAAACTATGTGGGCTCCTCCACATTTCCGCCTGCGCTCAAGAGTCCCGCAGCACCGGTGGCACCCTTTTAGATCTAAAACAGATGCGGCCGACGGTGTGTTCCGCGGAGGGCAGATCACCAGGCGGCACGCTGGCAATTGCTTGGACCTGCTACCTGCAATCGCAGGAAAAGACGGTGGCAGGTCGAAAAGGAAACGATTTGTTACCACAAAGCAACCGCTGGAATCCGGTAGGCCTGCGACTCGGACTCTAAACAAATTGCAGTACAACGACACACAGTTGGCCAATGGAACCTTGACTCTAAAAATGTGCTGTACTCACTTTGCCCAGTGGCCACAGAGAAAAGGACCCCTGTGCTGTGGGCATACTTCAAAAGAAGTCTTACCAAAAGAAAAACAAAATTCGCCACCGGGCAACTGGCACTAAACTATACCGGTGCCGAGGCCAAAAGCGCGCGCGCAGCTTGCGCTCCGCTTAGCACACCACACATCCACCGGAGGGCTTACCTGAGCTGGGAAGCTTGGCCAACTTTGTCTGGGGTAAGTTTCTGTCTGGGTGGTTACTACAAGTAAAATCAGGGACCCCAACGGATGGTTCTGTTCCTCTTGGTGTCCCTTCAAAGATAACAAGATGTAAAGAGTCCCCCATCGGTCTGGAAGGCCTGGGACTTGGTTCCCAAGTCATTTTGGGCTGGGCAGGATCGGATCCTTTGTAAACTCTGTGCGCGAATGGCCACCCGTCCAAACCACCCGACAACCCGGCAACCCGGCAACCCAGCAACCCGGCAGCCTAACACTTTGCCAAGCAACCCAACAATTCGGCCTTTGCGGGACAACTGGCCTAGCAAGAAAACCCAGAAACAATCAGCCGGACAAGCCACCCAACCAGTCAGCCAACCTACCAACCTGGCTTCCTTTGACGGGTTCAGCTAATGCCGCTTCTCGGCTCTTGGTTGGCCGATATAGGCAAGCAAGCAATGCATCTACCATTTCAGACTCTTGGGCGACCAGCTGCAGATTGCCAATGTCCACATTGTGTTTACTTTGAGATGAGGAAGGGCTCGCCTCGGGAAAGAGCCCATCGAAGCGGGCTATTGGGAACCTTTGTGACCGAAGGCGCCGCAGCCGCCCAGGCTGATCTCCATCTCGTAGAGGGCCATCTTCAGGTCGACCATGGTCCACACCTCGGCCGTGGGAATCGCCTTCAAAGGGCTCAGATCACCGAACTCGAAGGCCCAAACCAGTTGGATCCTTGCGCCAGTCGCATGACATTTGTAGACCTCGGCCGCACCCCCGGATTCGGCCTGTACCGTAAGGGGGAAGCCTAGGTTGGAAAGCAGATGCGCGAAGCAGTGCTAAGTTGACAAGTCAACTGATCCGTTTAAAACAGCATGCTATAAACGCTTCAAATCCTGGAGGCAGCTATGAGGCCAAAAACAAACAATGGACTCACCCGGCAATGAGTCAACCAACCAATCCGTCGCACCTATAAAACAGTCTATTCAATTCAAATAGACCCGCCAACCAAGTCATTGAATCGAGCAATCAACCAAATGAACAAACTGTCACAATGAGGGAATTAATGAAGGCAAACAAACAAACAAACAAACAAACAAACAAACAAAAAAAGTCTATAACCAACACGAAGGAACAACTTGGCTGGGTGGCTGGTTGGCTGGCTGGCTGGCTGGCTGGCTGGCGAACGAACGAACGAATCAATGAATCAATGCAAGGATGGATGGATGGATGGATGGATGGATGGATGGATGGGTGGGTGGGTGGATGGATGGATGCATGAACGGATGCATGGGTGGATGGGATGGGTGGATGGGATGGGTGGATGGAATGGGATGGGATGGGTGGATTGGATGGGATGGGTGGATGGGATGGGGGATGCATGAACGATGCATGGGTGGATGGGATGGGTGGATGGGATGGGTGGATGGGATGGGTGGATGGGATGGGTGGATGGGATGGGTGGATGGGATGGGATGGGATGGGATGGGATGGGATGGAAGGATGGAAGGATGGAAGGATGGAAGGATGGAAGGAAGGATGGAAGGATGGAAGGATGGAAGGATGGAAGGATGGAAGGATGGAAGGATGGAAGGATGGAAGGATGGAAGGATGGAAGGATGGAAGGATGGAAGGATGGAAGGATGGAAGGATGGAAGGATGGAAGGATGGAAGGAAGGATGGAAGGATGGAAGGATGGAAGGATGGAAGGATGGAAGGATGGAAGGATGGAAGGATGGAAGGATGGAAGGATGGAAGGATGGAAGGATGGAAGGATGGAAGGATGGAAGGATGGAAGGAGGAAGGATGGAGGATGGAAGGATGGATGGCTGGATGGATGGATGGATGGATGGATGGAAGGATGGAAGGATGCATGGAAGGATGGAAGGAAGGATGGAAGGATGGAAGGATGGAATGGAAGGATGGAAGGATGGAAGGATGGAAGGATGGAAGGATGGAAGGATGGAAGGATGGAAGGATGGAAGGATGGAAGGATGGAAGGATGGAAGGATGGAAGGATGGAAGGATGGAAGGAAGGATGGAAGGATGGAAGGATGGAAGGATGGAAGGACGGATGGACGGATGGAAGGAAGGATGGAAGGATGGAAGGATGGAAGGATGGAAGGATGGAAGGATGGAAGGATGGAAGGATGGATGGATGGAAGGAAGGAAGGATGGATGGAATCAATAAGTGGATTCATCACTGAATGAAGAATGGATGGATGAAGCTGCAGCTTAAGTCACTCACAATCGTTCTTTTCAACTAACAAGAAGGATCGCCTATCTCCTGGCCGCTCTTCTAAAATAATGTCCATGCCATACCGTTTAGTTACAAGCGTGATGATGGACAGGATTCCAGAAAGGAAGGAAGCGTCCATGACTGGCGAATGGTTGGTCACGATGAAAAACGAGGGCCCCGGGGCCACATCATGGTCATTTTGCAAACCCGCGCCCGCCACCCCACAGTCCCAATAGTGTTGCGCCCGGGCGCTAGGGGAGTGTTGTCGTTGGGCTGCCACTTGCCCTTCGCTAAATAGTAGGCCTGGCAGAGGGAAAGGGAACTGGCAAGTAACTCTTCACCTCTGGTGTGCACTTACAACTCCCGAACAACAAAATCAAAGGGTACAACTCACAGGGCAGCTTTCCTGAAACCATGAAAAACACCTCTCCCAAAGGACGGGGCCGTGCCACAGGCGGTGTCAAGATTGATTTGTCGATCCTCATGCTCTACTGCCACGATGATCCTGGGCTACGAATGTGTTTGGACCCGAAACCCAACCGATTTTTTGCCGGCTCGAGGAACAACCAAAGAAATAAGGTTCGGCAAACGGCGGATGCCCATTGGTGGGATCACCCTCTACCTGACAGCCTTCTTGGCTGGAAACTGAAGGATTGAAGAGTGGGCGTAGCTCGAATTGTGTCCATGAGGACCAGTTGTCTTCTATTGGCCCGGGCAAGCTCACACTTCAGCGGTAACATGTCAAACAACCCACATCCGCAGCCCAATTAACTTTCAAGTGGAAACGCCAAAGCGGCGTCACACAAGGCGCTGCGCAGGGCGCAGGGCAGTGCAACGCAGAACTTGCCTAGCCCTCCCCCGCCTCACAGCACATCCAGCCGCCTCAGCAATGATCTGAGCAAAACCAACCTCTGCGCTCAGGACGGCTCATTCAGCAACAACAAAGACAGCAAAGAGCCCTCAGCTCCCCCCCCCCTCGCCCCACAAAATCGCGTAGTTCATCGCTCCTTGTTCCGTGAGCTCATCAGGGTTTACCTTTTGGTCCCCTTGCTCGGGGTGAAAGTACACGCAGCCCCGTGTCCCGGAGCCTCTTTGCCTCGATCTTCCCATAAGAAGAAATCACAAGGCAACCAGAGCTTAGTATGATTGGGGATGCATCCATCCACGTTGAAGCCAGTGGTCTGACCATGACCTTAAACGCGTAGCGATCGTTGGAAGCCCCATCCACCACGGCAGTCTCGAGTGTCGTTTCCCTGACGAAAGTGCCACAGGTCAAAGGCAAATGTTGATCACGCAAACCTGCCTTCTTGCTTTGACACTAGAGCCATCAGGTGCGCGTTGTGCGCCTTTTGCTGTCCACATTTAAGTTCTATTGGTTGGCCGGGTGGCGATCAACACCTCCTTTCAGATGTAGACATATGTCTGAGCAAAGCACCCTGCAAAAGAAGCCGCGTGGTGAAAAGATCGCAGTTCCTACCTGTCAGCCATGGAGCCGAACTCGCAGTCGTCGCCTGTGATGGCAGCCAAAGACCTGGCTAACCGTCATAGATCGTCCCTTTGGAGCCATTGACTTGGTGCCCCCATAGGTCCTCATGCGCTGCCTTACAATGGCCACCGGTCAAGATTTGGTACCACCGCTGCTTGCAACCGGTGTGTGCCATGGGAATACGTTGTCTGGGCAGTGGGTCCGTGATAGTCCCTCAAAGGAATATGTGGCAATCTAACATCCATACTCACGGCTGATCAGCCAATAGCAACCCAAATAAGGGTGGGCAATGGCAAACATGCTAGGACAAACGGAGCGTGGTTTCGCCTACAGGGGGCGACATGCCTGATATAGCTCGGGCACGCCCCCAACACAACATAAATTTGGGGATAGGCATTCTTGACTCAGATGGAGCATGTTCGGGCTAATGTTTCCATCTTATTGGATATGTATATATATATATACACGTACATATGTGTATTGCGCTTGCTTGTCTAAAAGACCTGGACAAAATGTGTACAAGTCTTGACGCCTCGTAGACAAGGCCACAGCTTCATCCCCGCTTCAACGGCCAACACAACCCCCCGGGTCCCAAAACTTGACTCGAGTCCAGCTCCCGGCGCCTGGCCAGGTACAGCTGCTGTTTCTTCAGGTACTCCTCCTTCTTGCTGCTCTGGTAGAGCTTGCCTGGTCAATGACCCGAGACACGGGGCCGCAGTCAAAACACTTGGGTTGTCCTGAGTCCTGGAGGAAGATCGCGTTATACAATGCTTGGACCGCTCGCTGGGGCCCGGCTTCCCTGCCCAAACATTGGCCTTCCAAAAGCACACAACTCCGGTTGATAGCTCTCGTGCTAATCTGCTTGCAAACTGGGCTGGTCATCCAAGGACTGAAACTCCCGACTCAAGTGCTGCGCAAAGAGGTCTGGTCTGCAAAATGGGACATTGCCTGCATAATGTGTTTTGCTGCGAGGACCGCATTTGGCACGCATTGCAGAATCTCAGCAACGTTGATTACAACACGTCCAGAGGCATGCATGGATCATCATTGATCCTGAGTTTGTCTGCTTAATGCTAGACTGACCGGCCGACCAAGAAAATGTGAATCGGTCTCCTCGGTGGCCAACTCCCAAAGCAAGTCCGATTGGATTGTATTGGTCCACAACAAAAGATGCAAATGAAGAAACCTGGTCATGAGACACCACCGAAGTGGCGTTCACTTTGATGCAGTGTAAGAAGCCATCCAATGAGGATCCCAAGATTGAGTTACACACACACACAACTGTCAAATACCTGCTCAGCAGGTGCCATCATGGTTAAGAGCAACTTTGCGTTTGTGCTCTCAGCAATACCGTGCAGCTTTAAAACCAAGGCACGATACTACATCAATATGTTGAGCAAATAAGCATGTCCGTCACCTGCAACGATTCGAACAAAATCCACATAGGCCTCCCAGACACGCTGTCTTCGACAACACATGATTGGCTACACCTTGCCTTCAAACCTGCTAGCAATCACGAAACAGGATGCAACATCCCATCGTTGCAAGGAGGCTATCGGCGACAGTATCTCTTTTGCAGGAGGAAGCCTATCATCGTACCCAAGCCTAAGTTCCCTGCAGGCGTGGAAGGAGAATATGTTCAGCTCCCTTTGCGGAGGTGGCCCACCCCACTTGATAACATCATGAGAGGGAAATCTTTGCGGGAGCCCTGAAAGCGACGCAAAAGCACCGATTCGCACCCAAGCGAGTCCCAAACAGGACTCCCTTTTTGAACTGATGGTTCACCAGTTGACCATGGCAGAGTCTCCGGCCATAGTAGGCGCTCATCATGGGATCGAAGAGACACCACTGGGCCTGGCACAAGGCCCACTACCAGGAGAGGCATATGGGGAGGGGGTTGGGGGGCTGATTTTAGGCGTCGGATGGTTCTAATTCTTGCCGATGCTTGGCTCACCCGGAAGCTTGATGGCGTTTCGACGTCAGGACCTCAAGAAAGACCAGAATGCGAGTCGGTTGCCCTTGCGAAGGGATTGCCCCGTTGGGGTGCAAGATAACCCCATTCGAGTTCAGATTCAGCCGAGGTCACGGAGGCGATCTTCCAATGTGGATGGACAAAATCCTGCACGGCTATGGGAAGCAATTGCTGGTTGGCATTTACAAGGGCAATCATCCTAGGGTCTCTGAGGTGGAGGATTTCGTCCATCCACAGTACCACCCACTTCTGGGAACACAAATTGCAGGTGTCCCAAGAGTCCGGCCACCCAAACTGTTGACTGAATACACCTCCCCAAAGCATCGCAGTGGTTTCAGATTACTTCCAACGGCTTGCCTACCTGACCAATGGCTGGGGCTGCTGTTTAGTCAGGTGCTTGCACCGAAAGAGCATCTCAGAACGGGTCTGATCATTTTACGGAACTGAGAAGTAAATAAAAGTAGATAACATCTGAAATAACTATGGGGTGCAATGTTCATGAGATCTATGCTGCACTACTTTATTGTTGATATAAAAACCGGAAAAAAAAGGAAAAAAAAACATGTGTGACTGTTGTTGCAAGTGACATTGACGTAATTTTGTGAGATGACTCGGTTCCGAAACAAGACCCGAAACAAGACAGATCAAACACATTTCACGATACATAGAAATCCAGTTGGTTCGCAGCTGTGCCCCAAGGCACCTACGTCCTGCAGGTAGAAAGGCAGCGTGCCCGCGGGCGGCATCGCTTTCTGTTTTGCCCGCATGGCCTGCACTTTTTGAACCTTGGTACCCTTTTGGGGTGGGTTGCAAGGGTAAAAGGAAGCCACCCAGCCACGCATTTTTGGGGCCCGCCTTTTTGGAGACAGACCCATGTGCAGAGTTGCCTTTTGGTTCTCCCTCCAGCGCTCGATCACTCTGACCGGAGGCCAGGGCACAGTCACTGCGCCAGGTGGCACAAGGGGACAGCTAGAGACAGTGCGGGGTCTGCGAGACCACCCTTTGTGGGCAGCCCGGGGCCGGGGGGCGTCGGGTTTGTCAGGCGGCTTGTTTCCCAACAACTTGATACTCCAAAAGGAACTCGAAGCCCCCTGCCATTTCTTGCCTTGACTTCAAAAAGTAGGTACATCTAGCCTCTGATCCAAAGATGCAGAGTCCATTTAAGCTCAAGGAGATGTTCCCTCAAGACTTTCAAGGCACCCAACTCAAATTCGTGGAGTGCCGCTGCTGTCTTCGGACTTCGTGTCGTCACCGGCAATGGCAGTGGCAATGTTGCCACCAACAAGGCCGAGGTCGACGTCCTGCGTCTCCTCCACCTTGTCTTTGTCCTTGGAGCACTTACGCTGCATCAGGTTCAATACGCCCGTGACCACCTGAACGATGGCCTCGCCCAGGATGAGGCCCAGAGCCAAAGAGATCGAGGTGACCATGAGCCCGGCGAAGGTGTTCTCCGCCAGCGACGGGTCACTCGGCGGGATGATGGTCTCGAACCACATCTTGGCGATCATCGACCCGGGCACCAGCTGGTACACTGCTGGCATGAGCATGGCCCAAATGTTCATGGACTCGGCATAGACTACGGTGTCCAGCAGGAGATCCTCTTCTTCAGGATTCAGCTTGATCTCAGTTCGGGGATGTGCGGGGTCCTTCAGCTCTTTGGTTTGCTGGTAGATCTTCTTCTCAAGCTCTACCATATGTTTGTCGTGTGCCCGGCCGATCCCCAGGCAGTTGAAGCACTTGACCACCGACGAGATGCAGCCGTACAAGATGTCATCCAGCATGGAGTCCGTCTCGTCCCGGTGCGCCCCGCGCTGCAAAAGCTGGGCATAGTAGATGCCGTTCACAAAATCCATGAATGCCGACAGCAAGCACGCTGTGACGACGCTTGCTGCGGCTCCACAAACGTTTGAGGCCATGACGTCCAGGTTGTCCTTGACCTGTGTCCCGCTGCGGTTGCGGAAGGCCTGGGACACCTGGCGGCTCCCGAATAGGTAGTCCACATGACCCCACCATTTTCCACGAATCCTTCCCCCCCCCCTCCCCAATTTGTTTTACTAGACCACGGTTGGCCCGAAAGCATAACATCGCAAGCGAGGTCGGCCCAGCGCTGCAGGATGCGTTCTTTTTCCCTCCACGAAGCATTCGTGAAGCAAGCGCGAGACAGCACCAGGCAAGGTGCTCTGCGCAAACTGGTCGGTGCATGTTGGTCTGCGCAAGTTGCTCTACGCAAGTTGCACTGTGCAAGTTGCTCTGCGCAAGTTGCTCCGCGCAAGTTGCTCCGGCAAGTTGGTCCCTGCAAGTGGCTCCCTGCAAGTTGCTCTGCAAGTTGCTCTGTGCAAGCTGCCCTGCGCAAGTTTGCTCTGCGCAAGTTGCTCTAGGCAAGGCGCTCTGCGCAAACTGGTCGGCGCAAGTTGGTCTGCGCAAGTTGCTCTGTGCAACTTGCTCTGCGCAAGTTGCTCTGCGCAAGTTGCTTTAAAATGCAAGTTGCATCTTGCGACGCCCGCCCGCGGACCAGGGAGGAATCGAACCCGCGACCCGCCGGTTCCGGCAGCAGGCGCGCGAACCACGAGACAACTCCCGAGGACCAGTTCGAACAACAAAAGACGCAAAAATGCCTCGAGTTTTTGCACCTCGACCACGCCGATCCCCGCAGAGGGTTGCGCGGGCACCGCAGAAATCGCAAAAAACCATGGGTTTTTGCGCAGAGGGTTGCGCGGGCACCGCAGAAATCGCAAAAAACCATGGGTTGTTGCACCTCGACCACGCCGATCCCCGCAGAGGGTCGCGCGAGCACCGCAGAAATCGCAAAAAACCATGGGTTGTTGCACCTCGACCACGCCGATCCCCGCAGAGGGTCGCGCGAGCACCGCAGAAATCGCAAAAAACCATGGGTTTTTGCACCTCGACCACGCCGATCCCCGCAGAGGGTCGCGCGGGAACTTTAGAAATCGCAAAAAACCATGGGTTTTTGCACCTCGACCACGCCGATCCCCGCAGAGGGTCGATTTTCGTGTAGTGTCGTCGGCACTACCCCGCCGCCCTAAGAAGAGATTTTAACTCCTCGCAAGTCAATTGCACTTGACTCCTTGCACTTGCAACTTGCACTGCACTTGCAACTTGCACTTGACTCCATGCACTTGCAACTTGCACTTGACTCCATGCACTTGCAACTTGCACCTGACTCCTTGCACTTGCAACTTGCACTTGACTCCTTGCACTTGCAACTTGCACTTGACTCCTTGCACTTGCAACTTGCACTTGACTCCTTGCAATGACTCCTTTCAATGACTCCTTGCAATGACTCTTGCAATGACTCCTTGCATGCAAGGACTCCTTGCATGCAAGGACTCCTTGCAATGACTCCTTGCAAGGACTCCTTGCAATGACTCCTTGCAATGACTCCTTGCAATGACTCCTTGCAATGACTCCTTGCAATGACTCCTTGCAATGACTCCTTGCAATGACTCCTTGCAATGACTCCTTGCAATGACTCCTTGCAATGACTCCTTGCAATGACTCCTTGCAATGACTTTCATGATGATGATTCCTTGCAATGACACCTTGTAATGACTCTCATGAGAACAACTCAAGTGAACCCAGCGGAAGAACCCTTCGCCATGCTTTCGGGAAAAAAAAAACTAACTTAGTGGGCACTAGAGACTACAACAGAAACCTTCCGGCCAGGTCTTCTTCACGTTCCAAAACGCGCCTGGAACTGGGTCTCGTACCCGGCGAGCTGCACCAAGAGCCCGCGCCAGAACTGCTCCAGGCGGAAGCGGTACTGGCCCAAAACGGCAAACCTCCAGCCGGGCGAGCGGAAAAAGCCGGTCACCTCTTGGACACCCAAGAAGCTCACCCAACCTTCTGCAAAAAAAAACGGTCTTATGTTACTTGGTGAGCAACGAGCACGCCAAGTACAAGGGGACGCGCCACCACTGCTGCCCCAGGTCGATGGTGCCGCAGTTCGCATACTGCGCCTCCCAGGCCTGCCCGGGATTCGGTAAGGCCAGCAGCATGCCGAAGCAGGTCATAACGCAGAGCACGAAGGTCTTGATGCTCACCGCCATGAAGCGGGTGACCCCCGTCTCCAGCTCCCCGGCCAAGATCTCCACCAGGCCCACCACAAAGGCGGTGCCGTAGAAGAACCAGTACAAGGTGCCCATGAAAATGGAGAGCAAGCAATACCTCTCCCCGTCGAAGTGATAGAACAGGCTGCCGACGATGCCGGTGACGAGGCCCACTCCCAAGTCGATCAGCAGGGTGGCTTCACCCCCGACCCTTACTAGGCCGTACTCGATGAGACCTGTGATCACGCCCAAGATGGCGGCCACGCCCGCCTCCTTCTCGGTGCCGCCAAAAAAGATTACGGCACAGGTGGAAGACATGGCCGGCAACACGATAAGCCGGCCGGGGTAGTCGCGGATGAACAAGCCACTCTTGGCAGTGTGCTTCCCTGCCTTTGCCTCATCCTGGAAGAGGAGGGCCTCATGCACCGTCATATGTCCATTGTATAAGGCCGTCGCAATCCTCATAAACATGTCCTGGAACTCCGAGTCATAGTCGTACGGCACCTTGCGCTGCAGCTCGAAGTCCCCGTCCTCCATGAAGAACTTCAACTTGATCACGCCCAGCTCCCAAGTCATGTTCAGCTCGACCATCTCTGAACATTTCTTCAAAGTCCTGGTGGTCAATAAGGTCATGTTCCACGCGCGGTGCATCTCCATGGCTGTTTGCATGTTGAAAACGAAGAGCAATGCATACTCCTCATCGAACCTCTCCTTGAGAGAGGTGTAGACTCGGAGCATGTCGGCCGGCAGCTTGTGGGGGTTGAACTTGCGATGCGCGAAACTCACCGACTTCCGAAGGCCATCGAACTCCTCGAGGTGCGCATGGCTGCAAACTCGCACTGGCGCCGATGGCTTCGATGGAACCACCGCTTGCGCCTCGCCTGTGGCTTGCGCCTCGCCTGTGGCTTGCGCTTCGCTTGTGGCTTGCGCCTCGCCTGTGGCTTGCGCCTCTCGTGTTGGCCGCGGCATTGGCGCGATAGTAATCCCTCAGGATTGACTTGGGATCAGAGCCCCTAAAGTTGCGTTGGGCAGGTCCCAAGCGGGTGCTTGGTCTGAGCAACCAATTAATACACCCAACTCAACCACCACCCCATCAGCCAACCAGCCACCAGCCAACGCAGCGCCCACCGCACCATTTGCAACATAAGGCTCCTCTTCTTCCTTCTCCTCTTCTGGCTCTCGCCAACCGGAATTCGAACGACAACTCAACCACGGTTCCCCAGGCCCATCATTTTGGGTGGTGGGGTACAAGACAAGTTGGCATGTACATGGGAGTACCTCCCGGTACCGGGCAACATGGGCTTGGCGGACAACTTCACGCAGGCGGGCAACATGCAAAGGAACATTCAACAAGGGATCGACAACACACACCTTGGGCGCTTTAAGCAAGACAAGGTGTTGGGATCAAGGTTCTCCGAATTGCAGGGATGTTCCGTGCAACGCTTGCGGCAATCCAAAACGGTGCCACAAAGTCCAAAGAGGTTTCGCGAGGGGTGTCCAGGAAGCATCCTTTGAGGGTTGAAATTTGAACTTCAAGCTCTGCAAGTGGTTCTTGCGCGCTTTGTGCGGCCTTTCACAGCCATGGTCACGTCACCGACCAAAACCGGGAGAAATGCCTTCCTGCTCCTTTCGACCCAGGTAAAGTAGCCAGCCCTGGCCAGGAGCTCACCCCGCATTTCCAAGTCAGAACCTATATGGGTGTCCTAAACTGGACCGGAGGTGGACATCCCTTTTCATAAGCTTCGCCTTTGGGACGCAAACCAAACGGGATCGATCCCTTTTCAAAACGAAATCCCCTTTTGAACGAAAAGGATCCCTTGAGGATCCCTCGAGGCTCCTCGTTCGCGCCTCCTCTCCTGGCTTGATGTTGGCGTCCCGCTCCTTGAGCTCCTCGTCCGTGAAGTGCTTGGTGGGGTCCGCGTACAGCTCCTCGGCGCAGGAGCCAGTGGATGTGCCGGGAGGTTGCCCGGGGGGAAAGGCCTTAGGGTCCAAATGTCCAAGTTGCTAACAACAGCCACGCAAAAAATAAACAAGGAAAATAAAGCGAAAAAGAAAAGCTGGACGTGATTGCTCAAATTGTCTGTCAAACTCCAAGCCCGGTCGTTGTCCAAGGGTACCGAACTTCTTGCGGGTATGATGATTTCATTGGGAACCAAATTGGTGGACGTTGGGATTCATGTCCACCAACCAACCACTTGGCAAGTGGTTCCCAGCCATATCGCAGCAGCAGCACATTGGGTCTTCAAGAGCATCTTGCTACCGCAGTCCTCTTCTCTGGGAAAAAAGGCAACAACTCTACCACTGGTCTGAACTGAGAGCCTCTTAAGCAAGCCAATGGGAACATGACGTTCTCATGTCACGGATGAAGTGAAGAAGCACCTCTGACAAATTTCTTGCACGAGCAGCAGGTGCAAGGCCCCTTTCTGCTGAACTGAGCCCCTGCGCTCTGGCCCAAACCTTCGCACAAGCCCGCCATGAAGTCCAAAGGGGATGGTTTCATAGGCCACTCGTATATTAGCTCAACCATATGGCCCAACTGAAACCTGGGATCGCCGATGCCTAACCAGGATTCAGTATTGTTCCACCACTTTTGCCAACCAGAGACCCTTTACACAAGAAGCCGCTTGGATAGTATGACGCACCCCTGCCTTACACGTTGATTAGAAGAGGGGCACATTGCTGGTGCTACCCTTCTTCTTTCTGTGGTTGAGCTGTTGAAAGGAGACTGACTGAGTTGGCTTCCCGGACACCAAACAATGGGGAGATCAAACCTGCCCGACGTCAGGTTCAAGCAGTCTCCTTGTAGTCCTTGCACCTGGGCGGGTGGTGCAACATGTGAGGGGCAGAGCTTGCTTTGAGCCATGTCAGCATTGCCCTCAATCCAGGTCAGGCAGCCATACCCAGTGCTTGGTTAGAAGGATTGACCCATCACCCCTGAAATTCTCATGGAGGCTTTGGAGACACAACGGTCTGCAGAGTCCAGGAAGACACCTGCCGCACAACAGCCGCCAAGTAACCTGGCAACGTGCCATTGACAGCCTGGGGTAAGGACCCAAAGTCAGGAATTGTTTTGTGAATCAGCATACCCTGGAGTTGATGTCCTTCAATTTCCGCAGTCGATCCAGGCCAAAACGAGCTACAGCAAAACGAGCTGAACGCTGTCCAGCTTTCGCGAACCGATCCGAGCACCGCGCCAGTAGCTGTCCTTGCGATACCTGGCAGAATCTCCCGTTGGCTGAGAAACAACACTACCCACTGCAGGTATATTCGTCACGACAGTGGACGGTGGCCATCCAAGTTGCCCGGAGCGACGTGTCAAACACCGCGAAAACCACTGGGCTCACAATGCCCAAAACGACAAGCCACCCGCTCCATTGCTAGAACTGCGGGAAATACAAATCCTAGATCAGCCCAAACATCCAAAATCGTCTCAACTTCCGCTCTCCACAAATAGGCGCCAAAATCGATGCTGCTTGAACTGCAAATCCCTTCGGTGCGGACAAATGAGGCTTCCGTACCTGGGGACGGCAAAAGCTGGTCGGGCTCCTGTAGTTGTTTCTTTACACCGCCGTCCGACAGGCGCTATTTCCAGCATGGAGGACAGCAGCAATTGGACCCTAGAGAAAAGCAAGTTCAAAGTCCCAGCCCTGTCATTTTCAGGGAAAGGGGAGAAGGAAATGGCGCATGAGGGGATTGACAATGTTTCTCAAATGACCAAAATCCCCAGGAAGCTTGGACATATGGGTTCGTGTTCCTGAACAAAAGTCAACTGGCATGAGAACAAACCACACTGATTTAGTCAAGGAGATGGTACCTTTCAAGGAAACCTCCCACGGCCGTTCCGATTGCATTTTGGGGACTGCACAGCACGTCCGCTGTTCACAGAATCACATCTCGACGCGCTGCTTAGAGGGCCAAACTGAAGGAATACTATACTTCTACACTTCAACCAAAAATCAAAGCAAGGGCTTTTCATTTTTTCATTGCACCACGATATTCTTAACTTCAACCCAAAACGAAGCAAGGGCTTCTCATGTTTTCGTGGATCAAGTCGTTCTCCCCTGGGCGTGCCAGTCACCAGAAGACGTCCCCCCACCTGCAGACGGCGATGTGGCCAGTGATCTTCTCCAGTTGCTTCAGGATCCGCTCGCCCATGGTCTGCACGCGGCTGTACGCGGCATGACTCGCTCAAAACGAGGGAACCCCCCCAAGAGGCCTACCTCGGGTTTGGCTCAAAGGCTTGATTCTGAGTTCAAAGGAGGGCTGGAAGGGAGACCAAAGGAAACCAGACATCGCCACGGGGTCCATGATTGAGGCAAGCCTTCAGACCTGGAGCCGAAGCCATCTCACAAGCCCTCCCCAAACTCACCAAACGCTAGCAGGCTTGTCAGCTGCTCACCTGGAACCCCTGCAAAACATTTCGTGTCGTCCGAAAGTGTTGAGCCGACAAGTTGATGGTTTTCTTAGATCTCTAAAGCCCCAAAGGGAGGTCCCATCTGCCGTCAAAGGAACTGCAACAACAGATTGTTAGAAAGAAGATTCCTCGGGTTTCGTTCACATTCAAAAGAGTAGCTTGGGGAGGGGGATCATTTTCGAACACCGATTTTGGATCATTTTCGAACACCGATGTCCAGGATCATTTTCGAACACAGAGTGGGTCATTTTCGAACACATGGGGGGGCTATCCTGCGGCACCCGTGGGGTGGGGTGGGGGGTGGGGTGGGGCAGTTACGTTCGCCTCTTACTGCGTGACCGTGCCACTGCGTCCTGGGGTGGGGGTGGGGGTGGGGTGGGGCAGTTACGTTCGCCTCTTACTGCGTGCCCGCGCAACTGCGCCCTGGGGCTGGGGGAAGGGGGCAACCAGGAGGCTCCGAGTCCCAAGTTACCTTGGCTTTCTGAGCTAAGATGTCCTCGGCGACTTGCGCTCGTTGGCCCCCGTAAAGCCGTGAAAACTCGGCCTAACGGCCGTAACAACTCACGCGGGAAACTGAAAGGCCGTTACTACTCCGTGAAAAAGCCGTGAAAACTCGTGAAATTTCAAGCTCTGAGTTATCTTGTCCTCGCGACACAAAGAACATCCTTAGCTCATACGGCCTAAGTAACTTGCGAATCGGAGCCTCCTGGAACTGCGATCGCCGCTTACTGCGTGGCGGCGCAACTGCGTATTGGGGCTGGGGGGGGGGGGTGGGTGGGGTGGGGCAGTTAAAAGCTTCTTGCTGCGTGACCGTGCGACTGCGTCCTGGGGCTGGGGGGGATGGGGCGGGGCAGTTACGTTCGCCTCTTACTGCGTGACCGTGCGACTGCGCGCTGGTGGTGATGGTGGTGTTGTTGGTAGTGATGATGACGATGTTGATGATGCTGGTCATGATGATGATGATGATGGTGATGATGTTGACGATGTTGTTGATGATGATGATGACGGTGATGATATTGATGATGATGGTGATGAGGATGTCGATGGCGATGACTTTGATGATGTCGATGATTATGGTGATGTCGACGTTGATGTTGATAATGGTGATGATGTTGTTCATGATGATGATGATGATGATGATGGTGATGATGATGATGAAGATGTTGGCGGTGATGTTGATGATGGTGATGATGATGTTGGTGTTGATGTTGATGATGGTGATGTTGTTGGTAGTCATGATGACGATGTTGATGTTGATGGTGATGGTGATGGTGATGGTGATGGTGATGTGATGATGATGATGATGATGATGATGATGATGATGATGATGATGATGTCGCTTTGCGTTCCTTGTGCTTTGCTTTCCCGGGTCTACAGTTGACGATTGTCTCCCAAAAGCACGGCGCCATCCCTGTGCTACACGTGCATCGTGGTGCGTGTTCGTGCGCCTCATCGTGGTGTGCATGGACACTTGGAAAAAATGGCCGTGCTGCTGTAAATCACATACACTTGAGCAAAACCGCGTTCAAAAACGAGCCAAAACACGCGTTCAAAAAACGAGCCAAAACACGCGTTCAAAAACGACCACCTTCCCCATCGCCACGGGGTCCATAATTGAGGCAAGCCTTCAGACCTGGAGCCGAAGCCATCTCACAAGCCCTCCCCAAACTCACCAAACGCTAGCAGGCTTGTCAGCTGCTCACCTGGAACCCCTGCAAAACATTTCGTGTCGTCCGAAAGTGTTGAGCCGACAAGTTGATGGTTTTCTTAGATCTCTAAAACCCCAAAGGGAGGTCCCATCTGCCGTCAAAGGAACTGCAAAAACAGATTGTTAGAAAGAAGATTCCTCGGGTTTCGTTCACATTCAAAAGAGTAGCTAACTTGCCATACTTAGTATGGGCCTGCTTAGGGTCGACCCTTCAAGCATGCATCCTACCCACGGGTGAGTCAGACAAATATACACCTTCAGACCATGGCCCCTCTGAACTGTGACTGGTGTGAGTTCGGTGAGTGACCCGCATGTAGTTGTGTCTCAAGTGGCCTCATGGCGTTCCCTGAGCGATGAGTGTCTTACCCTGGCTCCCCCGACCCTTCGCAGGGTTGCTCACCTTGCCCATTCGCTGTCGGCTCAAAGCAACCATCCAAGTGATCAGTGGCCAACCTCTGCTCCTTTGAACGCGAAGAAGTGGTGGGGAGGGGGGGTAACCTTTGTGGATGCGACCACCATGACCAGCTTCAAAACCCTAGGCAAGTAATTGTACAAGCCTTCCGGCCGTGGTCAACGCACCTCATGCATCATTCGACACACTTGTCTTGAATTCGGTGACTACTTTCATTCCTAGCGGCTTAAAGGGCTCGCAAGGAACTTCAACCAGCTGCACCCTTGGACCAATCCCAAACCAAAACATAAAATCAAAACCCACCCACCCACCCCCAAAAAAAAAAAAACTCACCCTGTCCCACCCCGTTTTCCCGGTCCTGGTCCACCACAGCCAGCGGGTAGCACAGGAAGATCAGCGCCCCGTCCGCATCCTCACGCAGGGAGTCGACCGCACGTACCACGCGCGCTCTCCGCTGGGTGGCGATCCAGCCTTTTTGGGAGTTGGTACCCCCGTTTTGGTGGTGTTAAGGGAAGTCCAAAAGAAAAGCCACCCATTTTGGGGGGTACCATGACAAAATACCGACCTGCAGAAAAGCACCCTTGTGTGATCAGAATTCATTTTGGGATGGTCCAGCTTAAGCCACAATGATCTTCAAACACGTCACGCCGCATGGACAAGTACTGTTGCCAAGTGCTTTTCAAGCAGGCAATTTCGCAAAGGTGAGATATTCTGCTACAATGGGGATGGCTCCTTACCAGGCCCTACCTGTACACAAAGGTGGCCATCCAAGCCTTTTGGGGAAGTCATTCCATGGCACGCTGTCCGGCATTGTGCGCGGATTCTTCCCCTCCCAAACGCTGAAGCAGTGGCAGCGGATGTGAACAGGAATCCCCCAAGGACCGCTCCTTCGGGGTGCGTACCCAGCCCCGGTAAACTCTCAAGCAAAAACAACGTGCGTCAGTGCGTCAGTGCGGTTGCTTTTTCTCAGAAGTTCCCTTAGGCGGAATTCCCAAATCAATCTCCTCATGCATCATGTTTGACAATCATCTCCAACCGATTCGCCCACTCTGCCAGCCGCAGTCAAAACACCAAAGCCACTGGAAGTAACGTAAGGTTCCCTACACAGTATCCACAACAGCTGCCCTGGAACCTGCCCAGAACCCACAACCCTCCCACACCCCGCAGATGTCTTTTTTTGGGGGGAAAAATGAAAAAGGAAACGCGATTTGAATCAAGCCTGAAAAGAAATCTGCTTGGACACCCCGACGCTGCAAGAGTCCGGCCTTGGCATTCCCTTGTGGCTTCACCACCTCGTTCGGCAGAATCTGGTTCAAGCTTGCCTGCGCACAGCTGCGACATATTCGCCAGGAGACGCCCGGATGGCCCGGAGATCTTCAGCAAAACCTTGCTGCCAATACTACCACTATTTGGGTGTGGGTCAAACATAGGTACCCTGAATGGAACCCTGGTAAATGGAAACACAAAGACGAAAACCCGTGGTCCCCTGGTGGTTTAATTTTGACTCATACCCATTTTCTGCTAGACTCTGATGCTGCTCGCCGCCGCCGCTGCTGCCGCTGCTCGCCGCCGCTGCCGCTGCTACTGCTAGGGGCCACTATTCAGGGAATCCTGTAGCCCAACGTCCAAGCACCACAGTAAAGGGAAATAGACATGTTTCGATTGCCTCCAGATCTGCAAGCCGCTTTCTTACTCTGACATGAGCAAACAGTGTGTGGTTTGTGTGAACTTGCTGCGTTGGTAGGCCCGGATGAAATGGTCATGAAAAAACTTGCCCAATCTGATTTCTTGTGTTAAAAGAAAAGTAAGAATACTAATAAAAACAAGGCAATGTTTGTGACCCGGCGGTTTTTGCGACCCCTCCTATGCAAAAACAAAACAGCTGGAGGCACATAGGCGGACTCCCTATTGCTTAAAGATTCCACCTGCCTATAGTACCTTCATCAAGAGTGAGCAACAACAGCAGAAACTGCGATAGCATCAGTATCACAGCAAAAACTGTCACTTCAAAGAGATAAGTTAAGTAGATCCCATTTGCAAAGAAATGCCGCAACGAGCGCGGATCTCCGAGCTTCTTTGTCACATGATTGGGCACATCTGTCGCGCATGTCCCACGATAGCAAACGCCTTCTTGCAAAACTGATGCAGGCAACACATTTGCATGTGAAAGTTCACTGGAAACTGCCAGCAGGCGGTCCCTCGCCCCTGCAAATCAAGCAAGAAGGCCTGCAGCTTGCCCTCCAACACTGTCAGGGTATCGCTCTTGCCGGGGAAAAGCCAGCCTGTCAGAAGCTGTTGGAAGCCTTCCTGCCGACTTCAGCAAGGTGGCCATCCCAAAAAAACCCAGCCCAAAATGAACCAGCGAAGGTGCCAAGAACTGTTGCTGCCTGAAAGGAACGTGACAGCCGGCACCAATCGAAGCCGCTGGCCGCAAGGCTCATGTCAGTCACTGCGAAAAGCACCCTGGTGTGCTTCGTTGTTGTTGTTTTTTTGTTTCTTCTCGACAAGCCGCATGCTTCCGGGAAGGGCTGTCCTAACGGCGTGGTGTGGTTTTGTTTGGAGGGAGTCCGGGGTGCCGGAGGCATTTCTCAAAAGACCCCAAACAGCGGGGCTCCTACAGAGAGGAGCCCCCTGAAAGACAACCAACAAGAAGGCTCGGAGGGCTGAAGGACCCCATCCTAAATCTGCTTTGGCTCGTTCCAAATGGTTAAGAGACGCTCAAACTGACGCAGATTCCAGGATTGAATTTCGTTGCTAAGGCGCCAAGTGGTTGTATTCCAGAAGTTGGCTTGCCGTAGTTGAGGAAGCCCACACAAAGTCAAGAGATCGGTGCTGAAGATGACATAGTAGATTCCATGGGTTCCAAAAACATTATGTTGTTGTTTATTACGCATTTTGGCTACATCATGTTTGGCCTAACTAATGGTTTTGTTTGGGCGCCGTGGCAGCTACTTCCCGGTCTCTGCAACACAGAAGCAAGCAAGCAGACCCTTCCATTGCCGGAAAACGGTCTAGAGACACCTTGGGAGCCTCAATCTGCCTTGCGTCCGAAGCCACGCCTGGGTTGGCTTCAAGCACCTGCCGGACATGGCCCGTGAACGAAACTGTTTGGCGCGCGGGCCCCGTCAACAGCTTAGCGTTGACTGGCCCAAGCGCCGGGCGCACGAGCGGGACCCGGCGACATGCGCATCCAAACAACAATGTGCCCTGAGCTTTCAATCCGGCAAACGTGCTGCCATGTCAGCGGGCTGCGCCTGTTCCAAACCTCTCCAATTAAGCCTCCTCTGAGGTTCCCCGTTAAGCCCACCACGAAAAAGGGAAGGTTTGTTGCAAATCAGACTACGCTAGAATCACATCCCTAGAATGTGCCAAGTGATGGAAACGTCCTGTGTTTCACAAGGTGACTTTGCCGTGGGGGAGAGGATGTGCAGGGGGAAGTGCGATGGCGAGAACCTTTGGCCGCGAGGCCTTTCCCGAGATCTTTTGAAACCTCTAGGGGTACCT
>CAUJNA010003698.1:97500-112500 GCA_963377175.1 Effrenium voratum | reverse complement strand
GTGTTGGTGTTGGTGTTGCTGTTGGTCTTGGTCTTGGTCTTGGTCTTGGTCTTGGTCTTGGTCCTGGTCTTGGTCTTGGTCTTGCTGTTGTGGTTGTGGTTGTGGTTGTGGTTGTGGTTGTGGTTGTGGTTGTGGTTGTGGTTGTGGTTTCGGTTGTGGTTTCGGTTGTGGTTGTGGTTGTGGTTGTGGTTGTGGTTGTGGTTGTGGTTGTGGTTGTGGTTGTGGTTGTGGTTGTGGTTGTGGTAGTGGTTGTTGCTGTTGCTCTTGCTGTTGCTGTTGCTGTTGCTGTTGCTGTTGCTGGTGTTGTTGTTGTTGTTGTTGATGGTGTTGGTGTTGGTGTTGGTGTTGGTGTTGGTGTTGGTGTTGGTGTTGGTGTTGGTGTTGGTGTTGGTGTTGGTGTTGGTGTTGGTGTTGGTGTTGGTGTTGTTGTTGGAGTTGGTGTTGGTGTTGGTGTTGGTGTTGGTGTTGGTGTTGGTGTTGGTGTTGGTGTTGGTGTTGGTGTTGGTGTTGGTGTTGGTGTTGGTGTTGGTGTTGGTGTTGGTGTTGGTGATGGTGTTGGTGTTGGTGTTGGTGTTGGTGTTGGTGTTGGTGTTGGTGTTGGTGTTGGTGTTGGTGTTGGTGTTGGTGTTGGTGTTGGTGTTGGTGTTGGTGTTGGTGTTGGTGTTGGTGTTGGTGTTGGTGTTGTTGTTGTTGTTGTTGTTGTTGTTGTTGTTGTTGTTGTTGTTGTTGAGGTTGTTGTTGTTGTTGTTGTTGTTGTTGTTGTTGTTGTTGTTGTTGTTGTTGTTGTTGTTGTTGTTGTTGTTGTTGTTGTTGTTGTTGTTGTTGTTCCTCCCGAAGCGAGATAACGCCGCGCTCTGCATCGTCACAAAATACTGCAAATCGCAGTGTTTTCAGCTTCGCACGCAAAAAACACTGGTATTTGCGGCGTTCTGGCGCTTCCCGTTTCTCCCGTGCAGCACGCACTGAAAACATCGCAAATACCAGCACTTTCTCATCTCGGGCGCGGAAAACATCGCACATACCAGTGTTTTGTTGCGTCACTTACGCACAATACTGTTAGTTACACATCAGCACGGCGCACATGCCTGGCACATGATAAGCACGCTCACGTGAACTGTGTCAGATCTGACATCCGCTCAGCACGGTATCCACGCCTACCACCTAATAAGAACACCCGCTCACGCGCACCCGCTCAGCACTGTATCCACACCTACCACCTAATAAGAACACCCGCTCACGTGCACCCGCTCAGCACTGCATCCACGCCCACCACCTACTAAGAACACCCGCTCAGCACTGCATCCACGCCTACTACCGAATAAGAACACCCGCTCACGTGCACCCGCTCAGCACGGTATCCACGCCTACCACCTAATAAGAACACCCGCTCACGTGCACCCGCTCAGCATACTACCTAATAAGAACACCCGCTCACGTGCACCCGCTCAGCGCGGTATCCACGCCTAATAAGAACACCCGCTCACGTGCACCCGCTCAGCACGGTATCCACGCCTACCACCTAATAAGAACACCCGCTCACGTGCACCCGCTCAGCACTGCCTCCACGCCTACCACCTAATAAGAACACCCGCTCACGTGCACCCGCTCAGCACTGCATCCACGCCTACTACCTAATAAGAACACCCGCTCACGTGCACCCGCTCAGCACGGTATCCACGCCTACCACCTAATAAGAACACCCGCTCACGTGCACCCGCTCAGCACTGCATCCACGCCTACCACCCAATAAGAACACCCGCTCACGTGCACCCGCTCAGCACGTGCGCCTACCACCTAATAAGAACACCCGCTCACGTGCACCCGCTCAGCACTGCATCCACGCCTACTACCTAATAAGAACACCCGCTCACGTGCACCCGCTCAGCACGGTATCCACGCCTACCACCTAATAAGAACACCCGCTCACGTGCGCCCGTTCAGCACGGTATCCACGCCTACCACCTAATAAGAGCACCCGCTCACGTGCACCCGCTCAGCACTGCATCCACGCCTACTACCTAATAAGAACACCCGCTCACGTGCACCCGCTCAGCACGGTATCCACGCCGACCACCTAATAAGAACACCCGCTCACGTGCACCCGCTCAGCACTGCATCCACGCCTACCACCTAATCAGAACACCCGCTCACGTGCACCCGCTCAGCACGGTGCAATTTGCTTGAAGTGGTTCTTGTTCGTGCAAGACATCCCCTTGGTTGAAACGTTTTTTGGTGGAAAAGCAATCTTTTTGTTTGTGACAAAGTGTGGCAAGACACGTGTGGTGAGGTGGACATGTCATCCCTTGACCAAACCAACCCCTTTGTTGAAACACTTTTTCCAGGAACCTGATGTTTTTTTGCTGAAAGGGTTGTCGCAAACCCTCGATTTTTGCAAAAATAGAGGGTTGACAAAAAGCTATTTTTGATGGATGGAACAGCGAAAAACACCGCTATTTGCAGGGTTTCGTGAGGTTTCAGCTAGCTTGTCCCTTCATGGCCGCGGCATTATGTCGGTTCGGGGCGTTGTTGTTGTTGTTGTTGTTGTTGTTGTTGTTGTTGTTGTTGTTGTTGTTGTTGTTGTTGTTGTTGTTGTTGTTGTTGTTGTTGTTGTTGTTGTTGTTGTTGTTGTTGTTGTTGTTGTTGTTGTTGTTGTTGTTGTTGTTGTTGTTGTTGTTGTTGTTGTTGTTGTTGTTGTTGTTGTTGTTGTTGTTGTTGTTGTTGTTGTTGTTGTTGTTGTTGTTGTTGTTGGTGTTGGTTGTTGTTGTTGTTGGTTGTTGTTGTTGTTGTTGTTGGTTGTTGTTGTTGTTGTTGTTGTTGTTGTTGTTGTTGTTGTTGTTGTTGTTGTTGTTGTTGTTGTTGTTGTTGGTTGGTTGGTTGTTGGTTGTTGGTTGTTGGTTGTTGGTTGTTGGTTGTTGGTTGTTGGTTGTTGGTTGTTGGTTGTTGGTTGTTGGTTGTTGTTGGTGTTGTTGTTGTTGTTGTTGTTGTTGTTGTTGTTGTGGTGTTGGTGTTGGTGTTGGTGTTGGTGTTGGTGTTGGTGTTGGTGTTGGTGTTGGTGTTGGAGTTGGTGTTGGTGTTGGTGTTGGTGTTGGTGTTGGTGTTGGTGTTGGTGTTGGTGTTGGTGTTGGTGTTGGTGTTGGTGTTGGTGTTGGTGTTGGAGTTGGAGTTGGTGTTGGTGTTGGTGTTGTTGTTGTTGTTGTTGTTGTTGTTGTTGTTGTTGTTGTTGTTGTTGTTGTTGTTTGGTGTTGTTTGTTGTTGTTGTTGTTGTTGTTGTTGTTGTTGTTGTTGTTGTTGTTGTTGTTGTTGTTGTTGTTGTTGTTGTTGTTGTTGTTGTTGTGGTTGTGGTTGTGGTTGTGGTTGTGGTTATGGTTGTTGTTGGGGTTGTGGTTCTGGTTGTGGTTGTGGTTTGTGGTTGTGGTTGTTGTTTGTTGGTGTGGTTGGTGTTGTTGTTGTTGTTGTTGTTGTTGTTGTTGTTGTTGTTGTTGTTGTTGTTGTTGTTGTTGGTTGTTGTTGTTGGTGTTGTTGTTGTTGTTGTTGTTGTTGTTGTTGTTGTTGTTGTTGTTGTTGTTGTTGTTGTTGTTGTTGTTGTTGTTGTTGTTGTTGTTGTTGTTGTTGTTGTTGTTGTTGTTGTTGTTTCTGATTTTGTTTTTGAGAGGGAAGGGGAGCGTGTTGTGTTGTTGCAGCTCGAGCGGGTGGGACATGGGTTCCAACAAAGAATATGCTGGAAGGCATAGGCAACCCGTCTTGAAGATTTAGTGCTGGAGTTGGGATTCAGAGTTGGGTGTAGAGGTTCAGCGGTTTAGAGGGACTCCGGACCCTTTGAAGTCTCTAGAGATTTTGCTTTCGGGTTTAGGGTTCTCAGAGATAAGGGGTTTGCGGTAATTGGTGTGTGTGTGTGCAGCGTCTGTGGGGTTTTTAGCTTTGAGAGCAAACCTTCAAGCCGTTCTCCGAGACTCCTCCCAGTGCCCGGCGTCCAGATCATCCCAGCCTTGGAAGCCGAAAGCTTGGGTGCTAGTTTGGACGAACCCATTTAACACACATCCCAGGGATAGGAGGACCACATCCACACAACCCAAGGCTGACCCGCAACGAAGCTCTGGTTTACGATTCCTCAATTACAAAGGGCGAGTTGTCAGTTTGATCTGATGGATCAACCTGGACATGACGGAAAGCATGCCGTCGACCAAGAGAAAGTTGGGACCCATGCCAAGGACACGTCGGGGGCCGGCGATTCAGCACAAAAGCCCATCGAAGGTTGTTGTAGAATAGACTCGAACACTCCAAACCACTCCAATCCCGGAAGCCCTCAAGATTCGGTGTTCGCTATTCCTGTTCCCTGGGCAAACAGTTGCAACTTCTTCTCGGCCCCGCCCTAGGGAAGGGGACCAGTAGTGGTTGCAAACAGTTGCCTGTTGTCGTTCAAGCGACAACCGCTTTTGCTGCCCCGAACAAATCACTACCCAGCGGTTTGTTGCTCCTGAGTGGTTTGTCAAAGTGTCTTCCCTGGAAGAAGTGGGTTCGGGGAGCAGAAAACATGAGCCTGATGTTCCCTCACATAGACTGGGTCATCGAAACCCAGCGATTCCTGTGAGAACGGACAGGAGGTGTGTGTGTGTGTGTGTGTGTGTGTGTGTGTGTGTGTGTGTGTGTGTGTGTGTGTGTGTGTGTGTGTGTGTGTGTGTGTGTGTGTGTGTGTGTGTGTGTGTGTGTGTGTGTGTGTGTGTGTGTGTGTGTGTGTGTGTGTGTGTGTGTGGTGTGTGTGTGTGTGTGTGTGTGTGTGTGTGTGTGTGTGTGTGTGTGTGTGTGTGTGTGTGTGTGTGTGTGTGTGTGTGTGTGTGTGTGTGTGTGTGTGTGTGTGTGCGGAGTGACAGAATGCCCTGTCACCACCCTTTCGGTTTCGCAGCAGGGGCGTGCAGCACCTTTGGCATACTGCACGCAATGAAGCTGTTGCCAAAGGTGGGAAGGGTGTCCAGACGTGGACACCTGTACCTGCTTCAGTGATTCTGAAAGTCCTTTTGGCCCCTTGGTTGCGGCGCTGTTTGTGCTTCTTGTTCTTTCTGGTAACGGGTTCGACACTAGAGGGAAGCCGAGTGCATTGAGAGCCGAAACTCATCATACTCGAGACTTGTCGATTGTACTCGAGACTCATCAGTTGTACTCGAAAGATTAGCACTCTCCATCTGGAGTTCAAGTGTGTACACCCCATTCGTGGGGAATCCTCGGGTGTACCCATTGTGTGACCCCGGGCCGGCTCTGTCGGAAAATTTGACCTCAACGTGCGTATCATAGAACAGCGGAATTTCACATTTAACCAGGAACGAGGTTTCACTAAAGGGAAGACAGCTGTCAGATCATAGTGACGTCTCACCATAGCTGCTGAAGGCTGCTGACTTGAATCGCATTGGCTTGCATTTTGTTGGATTCGTTGCTCTTACCATAGCTGCTGATGGCTGCTGACTTGAACTTGCATTGACCTGCATTTTGTCGGATTCGTTTCTATCACCATTGCTGCTGATGGCCGCTGACTTGAACTTGCATTGACTTGCTACTGATCGCCGCTGACTTGAACTTGCATTGACTTGCATTTTGTCGGATTCGTTTCTCTCAAGGTGGAAGTGTGCAAATTCCGATTTAGTTGCGTCACCATGTCTCGACGTGATGATCGTGACAGATCCAGGACTCGACGCAGACGTGATCGGAGTCCTTCCCCTCAAGCTCGTAAAGCACACCGACGCGAACACAATGACAACCAGGTCTCGGAGAACATGGATTGGAACAACTTGGTTTCATGGCAACACAACTCCGGCTACAACGCTGCCAACAACTTTCCGATGGTGCCTACCAACTTTCAATCGACTCACAACCCCACACAGCAATTCCAATACCCGGCGATCAACTACATGATGCCGATCCCTCCTGAACCCACGCCATCCAAGTTCATGCCACCAATGATGCCACCACCGGTCACTACCTCCCAACCTACACCTACACCTTCACCTGGACCTCCTACAGCTCTACCGGTTCGTCCTCAGAAAGCCTGGCTTACTCCCTCGCCTGACTGGACACCTGCAGACGGCATGTTTGATGTCAACCAACTCTACAACTTTAGCCTGCCCATGACTGTTGCCAACACTCCACATGGCAACCTTCGCGACATGTCAGGCATGGATATTAGGGACGTACGCCTGGTTCAGGTTATCCACGGGGGCCTCACCAACTGGCTACTCAGGCCGTTTGCACACGGCCGATTCGTGACGTGGGAAGGCTTTCGCACTCGCACTGAGGCCTTACTTTGGAGTACATGCTCCAAATTACTACGAAGATCGCAGTCACTCAACCTGCTCACCCTGGAAAAGGACCTTGCCAACACGCTGGGTCTCAACATTGATGACTTCAATCAGCGCATCAAGGTCCACGACCATTTGGCCAACCTGGTACTTCAATTTCTTCAACAACATCACACCTCTCTCGCACCTGCCGCCCAGACCGATGACATGGTCAAGAAGTTCAATGATTTGAATCGTGCGCATGAACTTCTCCAAGCTCAGTATTCCGCATCACTTCGCGCATCGACCTCGCCCACGATGACAAATCAGAAAGATGATGCAGAGTTGGTTACACCGCCACCGGTCAACCACACACCATCCTCGTCACCTGCCAGCTCCCTTCCCACAGCCAGCGCGGCCGCCCTGGATGGCAAGTCGTTTGATAGCGTGGTGCAACCACGGATCATGCAGTCTCTTCACGGAGTGTCGTCACCGCCGTCCAAACCGGCGGCGTCACAGTTGCTCACCATGCACAGCACGCCGGATGAAGTTGTCAAGTACTACACATGGACCAGTGACCAACCTCGCCTTTTCCTCAAGCAATCACCCACAACAACCACTTTGGCGTCGCTGGTTAAGTGGGCCAATCACCCGTCCCGGCTCAACGGCAACAAGTCATTAGATTCTATGGCGACGCAGCTTCTTCAGGCCAGGCAGCGCATGCCGAAGGGCGATGCGCCCACACTCGGTGCAATGGCAGCATTATGGGGTCTTGAACCCGGGTACCTTACCAAACTCACCGAGAAGGCATTGAGTCACCTCATCGTGACCGCTCGCCTGCTTTGTGGATGAGAAGGCATCATTTCGACCTTCGATCTCATATGAGCCCGGAGCGGCAACAATGTCACGGATGAGTCCAGGTGAAAATTCGTCCGTCAAGTGTTTGCGTTGCACATGATTGATCTTGTACTTGCTTGTTCTTGCGTTGCCTCTTGTGTGATTGTCTGAGATGCTTGTATTTATGTCGCCGCCTTGTGGTAGATTTCGTTGGTTGCATCTCACCATGTTGGATGAACTTCGCCACTGCGGAATCTATGATGATGTTGCACAATGGCAGTCGCTGGACGACCTTCTGCACTCGTTGACTACATTCTCGACGTGCTGGCATTACTGTTTCCCTGGACTACCACCACCGTCGATTCCACTTGAGGAGTACGAATCCATCACACAATTGCCGTGGCTGGGTCTCATCCTCGAGGTCTTAGTTGTGGTCCGGATAGCCCTCCAGATTCCGAATTGCGCCATGTCCAACTCTCAGCACACCGTAGCCAACAGGTACGAACTTCACAGATGTCGGTGCGCTGCCTATTTATTGATCAGTTTCTTACAACGTCTCATTTCACAGGATCACGGCTACTTCCCGCCGTTCTTCGAAGTCCTTCACTTCTACAAGACTTCTCTCTTGTGTGAAATCATGCACTCAACTTTCGCTGACACGCGACATCTACGCTCATTGCGGGCGCGATTTCCTGACCTCTACGACTTCATACATGATCCAGGTCATCACCAACAACCGTGCGTCTACATTCGACTTTCCCCATGGCACACACCATACTATGTTGGGGCGACTGATCAGGATGTTCTACGTCGTGAACACTCACGCAGTCGCAAATTTCTACAACTACTTCGTGGACGGCATGCCTTCTTTGAACCAGCGCTTCACTACTGGAAACGATCCAATACTTACTGGCTCTTCTGTGCTGTACCAGTGGAAATCAGACTTCCAGTTTCCTCGGTGTGGGTTCAAGAAAGCAAATGGCAATACCTGCTACGCCCGCATTTGAATGCGCCCTGGGTACACAGAATCTTGCGCAAGGTTGGCTTCCGGGAACATCTTGTAGATTTTCGACGCCACTCGTTGTCGACGCCCACTTCCATCGGCTTGCACAAGCGCTTTCGACGACGACTACATCCGGATCTCCAACGGCAACTACGACCTGACACCCTGGATGACATTCAAGCCCACTACTCGATCCTCTATCAGCTGGGATCGAATACAGGAGCGTCGTTCCAAGTCATGCGTGACCTACTGTCAGCCGCTTTCCCTCCCACTCAGCTGTACTACTTATTGCGGCTCGCAGTATTTGTCAACGAACCCTTCACTGCGCAAACGACGGCTGCAACCACCCTCCACTCTGACACAGCTACTTTTGCCGCCGCTGCATGTCCAAAATTGGAAAGCGCTACTTGGCACATGGTTACAAAACTGGATTGCTTCCCATCGGGATCTGTTCCCTTCTCTTTTCATTCCAAAGATCCGGGTTGTGGAAACCCGCAGCGCCACATTGGGCGACAAGATATACAACTATCGCACATGGCAGCGTAAATGGACGCCTGACACATCCTTTCCGTGTCGCTGTTTAGACATCGATGACCACCATCTACTCCGTGCACATGGTCACGCAGTAATGGTGGATGACTTTTCTCGCATCAATGCGGACATTAACGTGGAGATCATGGCCGCCTCAATGAAGGATCAGTTTTTCGGTGATGTCGACCTATTGCATCAACGTTACACCACGCAACTTCGCAAACTTGCTCGACGCTGGCATGTACATGGTTCCGATCTACTTCCAGATCTACAACCTGTCGTGGCTCAGTTAATGGAGACCCATCGGATCAACCTCCAAGATCAGGCTTATTGGTCATCGGCATCGTTGCAACGCACTGTGGCCTCTTTGTCTTCTTGGGTAGTTATCCCAGCGGATCATTTTCCCTCCCGTGCACATGTAGTGTGCCCGTCCCTGTTTGCCATATTGATGCGGAAGACATTCTGCGCGGGGGATGTTTTCTCACTTTGCCGCGAATCCGCAGCATCGTTTCGCTCTGAAGTGGTAACCACGGTACCTTCTCTCCTACGTCAACGATACGCATGGGGACTTCGACTTCAAGCACCGTTGCCCACAGCGCGCATCCTTCCAAAGCCGACCAAGGACTGGCAGAAAGCTCGACCCATCATTTCATTCTTTCGCACATGGGCGGCTCCCTTCCTCACGGTCTTCGGTGCGCTCATATTTGAACTCACCAAGGCAGCTTTCCCCGACATTGCAGGTCAACTTTCAGTACAAGAACTTATCCAGCAGCTATGGGAAGCACTGTCAAAAGCAGATCCTGATGAGTACATCCACCTGGTATCGCAAGACTTGTCAGGCTTCTTCACGTCCATTCCTACGGAACGTTTCCATCAGGCGCTTCAAGTGCTTCTACATCGCTATGATCAAGTTGTTGGCCTTCACGGTTCCTCGCAATGGTCCGTGTACGAAGTCAAGTCAGATCATCGACGCCGTATGTTCAAAGGAAAGTGGCGCCGTCAGACCAAGATCCCTCGAATTTTTCGTGAACAAGATCTCCGGCACCTTCTGGACTTTGTCATTGACAACAGTCACTTCGAGATCAACGGATACTTGTTCCGCCAAGAACGAGGAGTTGCTATGGGATCACCAGCCGCGCCGCCGTTGTGCAATTTGGTTGCTACGGTTGAGGATTTCTTCTGGCACCGAACCATGATTTCACTGCGGTTTTGCATGCCCGACATTGGTGTGATTTGGCATGAGCGCTACGTCGACAATCGTTTCATTCTCCTTCGTGACTCAGCCCCACACTCACCCGTGCTCAAGAACTTTCTTTCCCTGGAATTTTATCGCCCACCAGTGATGCTTGAGGTTCAGCATGATGACAAAGTACTGGGTTACCGATGTGATTCTTCTTCCAGAACTATCACTCCGCAGCTACCTGATCATCCCTCCCAAATCAAAGGAATTCGGAGTGCCAATGATCGGATGTTCACCTATTCTTCTTGGTCTTCTCGCTCGTGGCTCATCATACGCGGTGCGCAACCGGCGGTTCAGCAACAGCATGGGCTCGATGCTCTCAAACGCCTTTATGAGGCCAAGGGTTTTGAATCTCACCTTCTGCGGGACGTTCGCCGTCGACTTGGGACAAAATCTGCATGTGAGCTTGTCCTTTGTTCCATCTTGTGCATGCTTGGGATTGCGTTCGTCGCACTGTGCTTGGTTTGCATGAGCGGTGTGCTTTAACATGAGCTTTGTCCTGGGGCCCTAGTTGGCTCAGAACTATGGCGGAATATATGATCACTAGCACTTTGCGCTCGGATGGCTCAATACAAACTACGAGCCGCGTGACGCTCGAGCACCTCCCCAACTTCATCAACGGCAATGAGATCCAGATGTTCATCCGGACCCATGGCATAGCACACCAGCAGAGTGTGCAATCCCACGGCTCGTCGCGGGATGCACCAGCGCTCACTGAGCTGCCCAGATCGCGTTCCCCCCGATCACGAATTCCGCGGATCCAGCTCACACCGGGCCCACAAGGGCATTCGGATGAGGAAGAAGATTGGGGTGAATGGAGGAGTGATGGCAGACACGCCCATAGTGATCAAAGGAGGCCGCGTTCGCCTCCGTTTCCCCCTGCTCATGCCAGTCCTTCTGAGAACCGCATCGCGCTGGTGCCTCTCTCAGTTCGTCGGCAGGTGCCTGATTTGGGGGTTCATCGCTTCAAGCTACGCACTGGGTGTCGGATCGAGGAGATCGCCATCGAAGTGAATGATGTCCTCTACTACACCTTGCCTTCGATTGCCGCCTTGGTATTCCCTGAGCCGGAGCTGTTGAAGAAATCATGGGAGTCTGTCTACAGGAGCCTCATGCCGCACCGCCGCAGCATCATAGAAGATGAACAGCGGATCATGTCCATTTCGGAGTTTCCGTTTGCTCAGCCGCCACATGGAGTTCCGGGACGCTGGACGGCGCAGGTGGTCAAAGACATCTCGGACTACTTCCAGGTCTCTCGGCGGTCGTTACCACAGCAACTCATCGTCCAGCTCGGCATTTGCGAGGAGAAGTGGCCATATATCTGCAGAACCACGCGGACGTTTCACCACTTCTCCGCGGACAAGAAGAACTCGCAGAAGAACCTCTGTGGGATCATCTTCTCATTTGAGCCACGCAGAGTGTTGCCGGACAAGCAGCTCACTCAATCGCAGTCCACATTTTTCTGGTCCCATAACACCAACATTCAGGCTGCCATGCAAATCCTGCGTGATGATGAACTTATCCGACCTTCGAAGTGGCAGGAAAACCCTTCCCCCAATCGTGAATGCTCCAACTGGAACGAAGTTTGGTTGCCACCGATGGGATTCTACTGCAGAGGCAGCCTCCAGTCTCAGGAGGCGGCAATCCAATCTGCGGCGCAGTTCGGTGGAATCCGGACGGACCGCCCGGTGTGCGTGGGTGGCTCAGCTCGTCTCCGACAGCAGCATTGCACTATACCCCGCGGCGGCGTGTACGCGGACATCGCAGCTTCCCACTACTACGACTGCATTCATGCCAAGGATGGCAGGTGGAAGCTGAGATCTTCCATCGCAGTGCCCAGCTACATGGGCATCTTCTGGTGACCTTGGCGACCATGGTGGCATGCCAGTACAATAGCGTTGCAGCTTGACCGACGTGTTGTGCGCCTTGTTTTCATGATTCAAATCATGACGCCCCTCTTCCGGAAAAGCGCATTGAGTTGTCCGTGGCTCATGGTTGACCTTGTGTTTTATCCTTGTATGGTGTTGCTTGCATGATTTGTTGTTTGACTTCTGACTGCTTGCCGTCGCCGCTTTTAGTCATCACTGGTTGATTGGGCACTGGTTGTCTCAGATTTCCGGGATTGTGATGGATCATGGGGATATGCTACGTGATTGTCGGCACATGCTACTCGCTATGTCATCGCAAATCAGTTTACTTTTGGCTGGACTGCAGCGTCTTGAAGGTCAGCAGCGACATCCACAGCCGCCTCCACCGCCACCGATTCCGGAAGTTCACCCCCCACCGCTGCCTCCGCCGTCCACGGCGCCGCCGTACTTGCCAGCAACATCGGTCAGACCTGACCACATGGCAACGCCGGTCACTCTTGTGGCCACCACGGATAGCCGTGCGGAGCATCCGGCTCACATGCGCACGGTGAGTGTTAGCACCTCCTGGGAGCACAGACGAAGGCGAAGATCTCGACATCGAGAGCCGCACCGGAGACGATCCCGCAGCCATCACCGTCGGCTACCTGACCGTCCTGTTGACGCGGTTCCCGTGGTCCGCCGTCATGCTCACACACCTAAGTATCCACCGGCGGTCAAAGCCATGCCAGCCTGCAGACCTTCCGGCCTGTCTTATGAACGGTGACGGAGCAACAGCGACAAAAGTACCTCAGCGTTTGCGTCGTTCATGCTTTCATGCACCATGTCATTGCCATGCCGCAGCATTATCGCTTTGCAGCCTTGTGTGAGTTGCCCTTGAGGTTTGATCGGTTGCCATGCAGTTGTCTGCTGAGTTTGTGAACAACCTGGTGGCTGTGCTCAATGTTCTTGCATCCCAGGTTGCGACAGCTTTGGACACACTGAACTTTGCCTTGATGGCGGAGCGTAGTCGTCCGACAGACACGGTGGTGACCCCGAGAGCACCAAGAAACTCCAGACATGGGTTGCGGCCCCGCATCATCACGGAGCTCGCCTCCTCCGACCGATCTCGATCCCCCACACGCATTCGGGCTCGACCGGTGGACACGTCATCTACCTGGTATATACCGGCTTTGTCCCCGCCTCGACCCGCACATCGTGATGCTAGTGAACACAATCCTGGTACTCGGCCCGAATCTGTGTTAGATCGACTGCCACCGCCTCGTCCTCTCGCTCCCTTCGCAGCACACGGTGGACGAGAGCCAGGACAAACGACGCCTACGACACCTGAGTCGGATTCTGATGGTTCGATACGTCCGCATCCAGGTGCCTCGTCGTTCCGGCCGTCGCCGACGGTGGTCCATGGTCCTCGCGAACTTCTACAAGAATTTACCATTGCACTTCGCAATGCGTACCGTGAACCTTTCACGGCATGGACACAGGGTGAGCTGGATGAAATGGTGAGACGGAAGAAGGATAAAGATTCCAGGCCCACCTATAAGACCATTGCGCGGTTTCTTCAGAAGCCGATTGAGGAAGTCAAGCAGGCATGGAAGGTCTATCAACAACTTGAAGCTCGCGGCTAGCACCATGCCCGACAAATGCAGCAATGACCATTGATTGACCAAATGATACGCAGCGGCGGTGTGTCCGATTCGCGTTGTTGATCACATGATATTTGCTTGCTCGCATGTGAATCAATCTTGCTTGTCGTGTTGTGCAATGTCGTTGACATGCTGTGATGTCTTGCCTGAGTTGCTCAAATCATGTCGGAACAAGTTGTACAGACGTACATTACCTGGACCCATGGAGCGCAGCCGACGTGGTTACAATTTCATGGACCCGGGGCTCTACTCGACAGACCCATACGGTTAACTACGTCACCTCCGCCCCCGCCAAGTTTGCCATTGCTTCTTCCACCTCCTCCTCCACCACCACCACCACCACCGGTGATTCTTCACCCACAGTTTATGCCCTCGGTACGCAGCCCCACGATCTCAGCCCCTCGTGGACAATCCTGTCCTACCTCTTCGAAATCGCAGCGCACACGCCGCTCGATTCACAGCAGTGACCACTCCCGTGATGAAGAACCACGCAGTCCAGGGCCCTCGTCCAAACGATCTCGGACAGCATCAGCTTCAGCGCCGAGGCGATCTCGACGGCCCTTTACAGTGTTTTATTCCAAGCGTGCTGGCCGTTCATCGCGATCCCCATCGGCAACATGCAAACATTACTGTCACGCCATCCTGCGCCATGGACGGAAATGTCTTTCCCCTTGTGCACGTAGACGACCAGGTCACTATCATTGCAGGTGTGCGCGACATCAAAGACAGTGAAAGCCAGGTTTCAGACATTTCAGACCTCGCTGACCCGTTTCACCTTGTGTTTGAAAAGTTGCCTTGCTCCTCAGTGGATGTGTGCGGTTGGCAATGCATGTGTGTCCTTGCCGCAGATTTTCGATTTGTTCAGCAGTCGTGCAAGCCCGTATTGCTGCTATGAACCCCCAGTATTTCGAGTACCAGATCGACAGAGGAGTGGAATGGATTCGAATTTACTCTCCGGGCATTTGGAGGCCCGTTCCGGAGGAAGCGCCAGTTCCGGACCCACTTTACGCTTCCACATTTCGGGAGTGGCGCAGATCATACCACTTCCAAGTGTACTGGTCTGAAGACAGCACCGGAGGCACCACAATGGATCCTATTGCCACGCCCAGTGCCTATGTGTCCTATCACGTGTGGGAGTACCGAGACTGGCAAACGCGAGGGTACCAACGACTTGGACCCCCTGTCCAATCCATCGGACTCGCGATGCTCGCCAACGCAGACATCGAGTCCTCGGTGGGCTCGTCGGTACCTGATGGAGCGTGGCGGGAACCGTCACCGCCACCATTCCATGATCCTTGGAATAATTCGGATTGACTCTTGAGTTGCATGTTGGATAAAGATGAGGTTGTGCGTGCTTTGAATGTGAGTTCTCATTGGGTTGTCTTGCTTGGTGCTGTGCATGTTGTCTCCATGTGTCCGCCGCTCTCTGTGATAACTTTGAGCAGCTTGTCGGGTTGAAATGTTCAATAGTACGGTGCAGGGTGCAGCAGGATGGATCCTACCTCGCTATTTTGACTATGACATCGTCAATGGACCAGCAGGAACGAGTGTCGAATGGATTCGAATCTATGTGCCGGGTCAGTGGCATCCAGTAGCCCCTGACACCCTGGGACCGGCC
>CAUJNA010003698.1:0-90000 GCA_963377175.1 Effrenium voratum | reverse complement strand
GCTGCTTGTGGTTGTACCACTTGGTGTCCTCCTGGCCCGTCTCCCCGATGAAGCGGATGTGGGGCCGGTCCATCCACGTCTTCTCATCGCCTCGGCAAAGCGTGGCGCGGCAAGGAAACAAGGGGGATCACTGGCCGAACGAAGCCAGCACGAAGAGGAACATGTCCCAAGCCAAAAACGGCAAGTAAGCCCGGAAGACAAATAACAAACAAAAAGCGACTCGTCTGGCATTGCCCATTCTGAGGAGAGCCAGCGAGCTGCAATCCTCTCTCTAACCCTGGATGAACTGTGGATTTAGCCAAAGGACGTGTGCCGGACCCAAATGATTTTCATGTTGGTTCCCCTTTGAAACCCCCGAAAGTCCAAAAGGGTGCTTGGTCTTCACTCATAGCCAGGTGTTCTTTGCAGCCTCGATCCTTGGAGCAACAAGGATAGAAGAAGACACAAGCATGCAACTCCCCCGGTCACCCCAGGAAACCGTTTTCACCACACCAAGGAGAAGCTAGCGGACAACGGGCTTGGGAGAATAAACCAGAAAGCAACACAGGGGTCCGCCGGTCCGCTGAACCCGCGCAACCCGAACCCATCTCTTGGGCCCATGGCCCTTGACGTTCTTGTGGCCGTTGATGATCAGCTCCATCTTGTGGGACTCGTAGGTCAGCAGGAACGTAGCGATGGAGTTCCTCCGCAGCTTCTACGCAGCAGAGAGGCTAGAAGAAGTTGGTACCCGATCTTTTTCTGCAGTCTGTTTGAGTAGGGGAGCCCTCCCCCAAAAAAAGGGTGAAAGGGCACTACTGGAAAACCTAGCTAGAGTCCAACCGGTTTTCTCGTTCCTCCGGAGCTGATCGGCCACGCCGATAGGCGCGCCCTCGTGTGATTTGTATGCAGCTGCAGTCTATGAGAAACAGCTCGCACCCCTTGGCTTGTCCCAACACTAGCAGCGGAATTTGGCACGCGGGTGCAGCAAGTGCACAAAACAAAACGCGCTCTCATTGGGTAAGGGGCACCTTGAAAAGGCACTGGTGCTACATTCAACGGGGCCTCCAGAAAGGAATGCCTCAGACATCGATCCAGCAGAAGTTCATGGCAACGTCCGAAATGATTGCTTCCATCCATGCCGGTGTCCCTTGCCAAGGAGCCTCAACAAGGCGTTTTTGCCCTTGACACGAACAAACAAACAAACAAACAAACAAACAAACAAACAAACAAACAAGCAAGCAAGCAAGCAAGCAAACAATAAACAAAGAAACAACCAAGCAAACACATTCTGGTGTTATCCCACCTGATGGTATTTGCGGCATTTCGGTCCAGTGCTGTTTCCCCTTTTGGTCGCAGTGGTTGCAGGCTCTAACTACAGGTACACCTTGAATCTCAAATCCGAAGCCCTATACAGCACCATCAAGCCCAAATCAAATTCAGCCACTACCCAAGCCAAAATCAGGACCGACATCATGCAAATCCAGAGTAGGATCAAAATGAGGCGGCTGCCCCCAAAGCCATAAACCCTTCACTGACCAGGGAGCTCCCCAAATGTTCTGAAGCCAAGGTGCAGGCATGCCACAGCATCCTTCCCCCCTGCACCCTCCGGGTCGGTGAGATAGATTCCGTAGGCGATGATGCTGTTGTCCCCTCAAGCTCTGCGCGATGGTCGGTGAGTTGAAGCCGTTTTGCAGCCAAGACAAACACTTCTTCGAACTGGGCCTATGCAACGTGCAGAGTCACCTCCGAGTGGCAGGGGAAAAACGAAACTGACTTTGAGCCATCCTGTAGCCAGCATGCGACTGAACAGGGCGCCCTCGCACCACCAAACAAAATAACCTGGGCGTCGCTGCCCCCAAAAGACCTGGCCGACCGGGCTGGGCGTGTTAGTAGCGCTCAAAGTTCGATATCTTTTGCCTCTCAGCCTGATCACAAGGATGGCACTCGCGTAATCCCTATTCAATCAGGGAGCTGATCATACGGGCTCCTGGCAAGGGGACGGATCGACGCTCCTTCCCCATTGTTCTCAGGCCGAATCAGATATATGTCTACATTAACACCTAGAAGAAAAGCCAGACGAAAACCTTTTGGAATCAACTTTGATGATCATATGGGCATTTGCAAAAATGCAAATTGCTATTTGAATCAACATGTAACTCCACCAATTGCAGGGATCCCCTCTTTAAGGAAACACTCATATTTATGGTGACATCATCAGATGGTGTTTGAAATCCTGGCCTCTGCCAACAGCTCAGCCGCTTTTAGGGTTACCTCAAGCCCATGTAGCCATAAAGTTACTTAACCATTTAGCCAACGGCCAGCTGAACAAAAGTCGAGGGTTCCATTGTTGGTTCCCGAGCATCATTCTTCACACAGACTAAACCAAGAAGCGGAGAAGAAGACGAGTGGCAAATCAATTGACGATCCCAGTACGTCTGCGTGGCCACCCATAAGTTGCCGTGGAAAGAATTTCAAAGCCAAGACAAGGAGACAATACCTGCGCGTGGCATGTCACGCCGTTGCTTGCTCCATTTTCTCGCCAATGATTTGTAGCATGCAATCGCAACAAGCTAACGCCTGATTGCAGCCAGGCAGCTCAGCCAACTGCCGAACCTCAGGTTCACAAGGAGTCCCGGCGATGTAACGAGTTTGCTGTTCATGGCACCAAAAGGCTGTGTCCTGAAGACTTGGGATTGGTGCAGAGGAGGGGGCTTTGAGAAGTGGCACTCAAAGAACAACCACCTTGGTCAATCTGGAGGGATCTCTTAAATACGAAATGGACAGAAAGTCGATGTCGGCAATGTTCGCCGTCAAATAGTAGGTTAACTTTGAAATGGAAACGAAGTTGTGCAATGGGTTGATCCGTTTTGGACGTTCCCCAGTCACCATGGGATTTAAGACAACCATTTTGCTGCTTGTTGCAACGCAAACACACAACCATGAAAACTTGCACCACAGGACAACTGGACAACTAAGCCAAAGGTTACCATGAAACAACTAAAGCAACGTTACACATATGCCTTGTGTGTACTTGATGCCAAGACTTTGTGGGGGGAAACAAAACAAGCTGGTCCACGAAGCTCCCTTTTTTTCCGAAAAGACTCTTTGGCTTTTCCAAAGGATCGAAAAAAGGGTGGTTTAGGGGCTCTTCGGATCAAGCAGAAGTCCACCTTTTACTTTTTCAGGGGGTCCTCTGATTAGTCGGATCCTGTAAGGTACCCCCAACCCAGGTTTCGCTAAGGTCCCAAAACCAAACACCATCCATCCCTACCACGAACTCTCTCAAAACACGAGCACCTCCCTTTCAATCTTGACTCAGACCACAAAATGCGCCACGGGCAGGTTCCGACCATTGCTCTGGCGGGTCTTCAAGGGGAGCCCACCGCTCCACGGTCCCCCCGCTGCGTGTGGATTCCAATTTGACTCCGCGGGGCATGGAGGACCCCGTGTGGTCTCCCTTCGCGTTGGCCGCCGACGCGCTGAAGGGCCCCGTCGTCTTGCCCGAGGCGTCCTCGCAACCCACACGAAGCCGGCCAGAAGAGAAACAAAAACGATGTAAGATAAGAGAAGACTTGATAATACAACATTAGACAAGATAGGACGAGACAAGACAGAATAAGACAAGATAAGACTCAGACTAGATAAACAAAACATACGAGAAGATCAAAAAAATACGATAAGATAAGATAAGATAAGATGAGATAATGATATATAAGCTAAGCTAGTTGAGATAGATAAGATACATAAGATGGAATAAAAACCTGGTATGATACATTTGGAAAGGATGAGATGGGATGGGATGGGATGGGATGGGATGGGATGGGATGGGATGGGATGGGGTGGGGTGGGATGGGATGGGATGGATACGATGAATAAGACAAGATAGATAAGATGACATATAACATGATAAAATGAGAGAAGATAAAATTAGACACGATGGGACAAATTGAAGTATGATAACACACGGCTAAGAAGCCGTACAGAAAAAATAAGATACGGTAAATTTAGGAAAGACTGGGAGACAGGGGGGCAGAAAGACTGAGAGACAAAGAGACAAATCCGCCGACCCCATGCCTGGTCCAGATGAGCTGGCCAGCACAGATCCTTGAAGCTCGGCCAGGGAGTCAACTCTGTTCTCAAGCCGCGCAGCTTCAAGCGCATCTGCCAAGGATGCCCGGCGCAGCTCCGGAAGGTCAGGCCGCTCACGCCTCGGCGATGCTGGTGGGGCAGCAGGGGACGCGCCATCCTGCACAAGCAGCTCCAGCTGCCATGAGCGAGCGCCGGCTGAAAGCAGCTCAGGCACATGTGCGTCCAAAGAATCAAGCGAGCGAACCCCACAGACAGGACCAACAGGGCCAGGTCAGACAAACAACATGCGCAAACTTGCAAAGCTCAATGCTTGACGCAAAAAGTGATTGATTTCGGCGATTTGTGCATCCACTTGGCCCGATACCCTGCATTGTCATGAAAGGACGTCAGTAGTCCTGGTGCTTTAGATCAACAAAAGAGCGCGCCTCGGGCCACACACAGCTTCGGCATGTGACTCGGGTGCTGCGCATGTCCCTGTGCACATGCTGCGCGTCAAGACATGGAGAGATAGAGAGATAGGAGAGACAGAGAGACAAAGACACAGAGACACAAGACACAAGACACAGAGAGACAAAGAAACACAGAGACAGAGAGAGACAGAGATACAGAGATGGAGAACTAGAGAGATAGAGAGATGGACGGACGGACGGACGGACGGACGGACGGACGGACGGACGGACGGACGGACAGTGGATGGATGGATGCATGGACTGATGGATGGCTGGCTGGATGGACGGATGGATGGCTGGCTGGCCGGCCGGACGGACTGCCAGCCATCGACTCCACCAGTTTCACCAACCAATTCCACAACCACAAGCTGGTGTCATCTGCTTCCAATCGCCCCCCTTTCTCCTCCCTCCCGTTTGCCCAATTGGCTCCTTGCACTTGGCCCTGGCGTAGTCCAGGGTGCCCTTGGACTCCAACAGCGACTTCACCTCTAGCACCTGCCAACCCATCAGGTTAGGTGCCGACTCCAACCAAGAAGGGGTACCGCATGGGTGGCGACCTCATCAAATCCGAGAAAAATGTGACCTGATTGAACCAGAACCTGAGAGACCTGGAAAGGGATCAGTGACAGGTTGACTGAATGACTGCTTCCTGTCGGGAAAAGTCACAGCTAAAAACTAAAAAAATGTCTCTCAGCATCTGCGCTTCGGGGACGCCTCCCAACACGAAATCCACAAGACGCCGTCTATCTCCTGTTTCACCCGTCGCCCCCAAAGCGGGGTTTGCCAAAGTTACCGCTGAGTTTGGGTCACCGAAAAAGGGCTCATCTAGCGAGGGACCCATTTCCAGGTTATCTCGTGGTTCCCTCATACCGTCCACCAAATCATCCCTTGCCACATGTCATTTGGCAGATACAATGGTCGAATCCTCACGCGGGGATGCTAAATCAGGAAGCCTTAATGTCAGGGCCCCATGATCCACAGTGGGGCTGGCATACCTCTCAAACTCTTGAACACCACACCGTACCAAGGAAACCACAGGCCTGAAGCATGTGCTGGGCCTCCCTGCTGACCGGTCCGCACAAGTTCAGATTTACCCTTTGTCAACATGATTTTGGGGGACCTTGGATCCCAATCTAGTTCTGAGTTCACCAACTCAGCAGACCAAATGTTGTTGCGTTCTCTGCTGACTCTTTTGCACAAAAACTTGACACTCGGTGGACCCACCGTCCCCCATCGATTCCTATGGCGGGTGGTTTTGGCACCTGCAAATGACCCTCAAAGCCTAGCCACGCTAGGCGTCGCGTGTGGCTCAGCTCAGAATTCCAACTCTATCCGCTGTGAGGCCGATTGCCAACTCTATTCACTCGCGCCTCATCCAGCGTGAGGGGCTCCGGTTTGCAAAACTTCTTCAGCCTCGGCGTATGCTGGTCTAGCGAGCGCTCCAAACTCCAAAGCGGGTACTTGGATAAGGAAGTGTTCACCTCTGACCAAAGTGGGCCTTTGAATTAAGGAACCCAGGGCTGTATGACCGACAAATGCAAAGGTTTTGGGTTTCATTGGTTCGGCGGGCATAAGAGCTACAATTCCCAATCAGCAGAGCTGGGCCTTGTTTCACACTGGACCAGGACTCTCAGCTAAAGATCCGCGATGCCAATGGATATCTAGATTCGTACAAGTCGAAGGGCAGGCGATGGGTGCAGATTTCCTGAACTACAAAAATCCCTGTCTGACATGTCCGAACCAACTGAACACAGAGCCACGGTTTGGGCATTGGCCGACCCTGGCTTTGTGGCATTGCATTCACATCTTCCTCTCGTCCGCATATCCCGCTTCCGGGGGTTTGACAGAGGAGGCAAGGTATCTAACATGAAACAACACATTTTCCAGATGTATCCCAAGCACTTGGGTGCGAACTGCCCCCATGATATTGCCACTCCAAAAGTCACGCCTGAAGTGTAGCTTTGAATCTGAAGCAACCCCGTTCCTGACTTTGACAATCTCAAGCATCTTTCCTCAGCCTCATGCACCAGCACAATGCTCCAGCCGGCCCTATCGCACCAAACAACAACATCAAACAATCGATACAATTGCCTCAATTGCCTGAATCTCGTGCGTGAATGACCATGTCTACTTACCAGTATAAAGGCAAGCAAAATCGCTGCCCCCCTTTTGGCTGGTTGACTTTTCGGAGGGAAACCCACACCACAGAAAAGGGCTCACCGATGGGTGCTGGCCCGAGTTGCGCGGGCTGGAACGGCTCCCCCAGCTTCGCCATGGCGATGGAGACTTCCGCTTCTCTCGCGGCCAAAGCTGAGGCGAGAGGCGCGGCGTCAGGAGTCCGCAGATCGGAACCGGGGTTTGGACTCAGAATCCGGTCCGCCTTTGATGCCGGACTTCCGCAAATCCAAGGATCCCCACGCTCACAGGCCCATGGGTTGAGTGCCCGAAAGACGGTTTTCGCCGGCAGCGCGAAGGCCTATGCCAACATAGAATGTCCTTCAAATATGATCGGCAGAAGCTCCCCGAGCGCAATTCGGCGAGGCCCAGCCCCACATATTCAAAGCGACACGAGAGAACGAACTGTGTGAATAGCTCCACGTTTCAGGCCTTGTTTTGATATGTTCCGCAATGGACATGAACTGAAGCCGTTACAACTCGCTACACTGAACATCTCCGAAAAGATGGGTTTTCAGGCGACGCAAAAACAGGCAAAGAATGCGGGTCTGGACGGGAACGGGAACGCTAGTGCCAAACATCCTCCAAGTAGGGAAGCACCATGGACGTCAAGAAAAGATCACGGTAAGGGCTCCTCTTGACACATTCCGAATGCTTGCGGATGCTGCATCAAAGCGGGACTTGCAAAATCGCAGCTGTGTTTTGCAGAGGATGTCGTCGTTGTATCATTTGTGAGTTGCCGCTGCCAAGTTTCCACAAATGGTTGGTTTTCCTCATGCCTGATTGTTTTGAGTTCTCCAGGAAAGCCAACCAGAACCGATGCCCCTCGCAGCTGACAGCGGAATGTATTGGCTCCATAAACACATGACTTTCCTTTCATCTACAAGCAAATATTGGTACAACGCGCGCCTCCCTACCATACGGGAACAAGAGCACCACGGAAAACTGAGGCGACAGTGACACCCCCTTCTCCCTGCCTCGCTGCAGCCTGGCGAAAGGTAGTCTGGCCATCCGGGCGTCGTCGTTCACTTGCTGGGTGACGCGGTGTTTGGTTGACGAGAAGCACAAGGGAAAGGCGGAAATCGGCTAGAATCCTCATCCAAGGAAAAGATAATGTCTTATTTGGGGACACGGGGGCTACAAATGTGGCCAGTCCACGTTTGGCAAGTGGCCATGAGCACCATGTCATTTCAAGAGGACCTCCGGATCTCGACATCTCAACCGGAGGTCAATATTATGTTTTTTAGAATGTGGGCCATGGATCCTCGCCAGGTACCTTCTATGGACTCCGATCAACAAATGAACATCTTCACCTTGGACTGTCCGCGAAGAAGTGCAGATACCAAAAAGCTCTTGGCCGAACCTGGGCCGCTGCTGGGAGTTTAACTTTTGGTGGGTTGAATAGAAACCCAACCACTAAACCCTCAAGATCTAACAATTTAAGGAACCGGACGGCTGCGAGCCACCAAGGATTTGAAGGGAAAAACTGGATCGACTCCCCGCCTTCGCCTTTGGCCGGCCTCGGAAACGACGCTCGCCCCCGGTTTAGGGTGCTCGCGCGATGTCTGCAACAAACAACGCGTGGCACCCCAAGCACAAAGCAAGTAGCGAAAGAGCAAAGCACCGCTATAATGCATCACACATTCCGCTCTGAAGCCGTAGGCAAAGGCTATCAAAGGCTGAGAGCCAGAACGAGAGACCAACGCAAATGAGCAGCTTACTCTGCAAGGACAAAGCATGGCAAAGCTGTGCCAGCAGGCTGAGGCAGCTTTGCATACTGAAACGGAAATCTGAGTCATGCCAAGCGCCGCACCACAGCTGTCAAACAGCCAAGGTGGGCGATCGCGCTGACTTTGGCAACTGTCGGTAGGTTCACTGGGGCTGACGGGGCTCGCCAGGGTATCATGAACATGACTTCCTGGCTTCCTTATCAATGTGTGGGCGAAAGTGTGTGGACCCCCCAAAAGTGAGGAAACCATTTTTGAAAGAGGATCCAAATGCATTTCCAAGTTAAAGGTGTGTGCTTCCGCGTTTTCCTAATCGGCACCCACAAGCTCAGAAATGGAATGAAACATTCACCACCTCACCCCGCCACCCAATTCAGACCTCTGAAATCAACCCCCCAACCGAAAACGCTCCCGGCCTACCGGGTAGGCGCCCCCCAGCTTGCCGCCTGCATTGGCATTCAGCCCCTCAACGCCTCATCAAGGCATTGTTGTAAAAAAAGAGCACAACCATTGACCTTTGTTAGGCGCGAGCGCCAGCCCTCTGAGTGGAGAAAATCATTGGTAAGTATCTTTCGCTCGCTCTCCCAAGACATAGGCTCGTTTCTGAATTGCCAGTAACGAGGGCTCTGAACATCCACGTCCTATTGCAATCGGCAGATCGTCATAGCTTCTGGCTAGTTGCATTTCCAGGCACCTTGTGATGCGGGATTTGTGGGCTGCCCTACAAGGAAACCACAACTTTCAGGATGCATATTTATATTCAGAGCTTTGGATTGATGTTCACTTCTTGAGTGCATACGCAACGCGTTCAGAAAATCGCAACGGCCAGAAATCGTCGGAGGTGAGCTAAAGTCGCCCAACGAGAGCTGCCGGGCCTGGGGACTTCACGGGGCTCGCGCTCGCCAGGTGCGTGGGAAACAGCCGCGACCTCGGCTCGGCGCGTTGGCCCATGCGGCGGGCAAACCCAACGAGCGCGACATCGCGCGGATCGGACCGAGGATTGAGCGGCATCCCTGAGTGTTCTCCCGGAGTGCCCCAGCGAGTTCACAGATCACCTCTGTTTTGGGTAGTCGCCACCCCAAGCTCAAGGGCGTTGACTCGGCACCACAAAGAAACTGGGCGGACTTTCCTACGTCAGTGGCTTCTTCTGATGCCCAGGAATGACTTGACACATACACAAACAAACAGACAAACAAACAAACAAAAAAGGATGGGTTACTGGCACATTCCCCATCGCCAGGCTGCCGTGCCCGCCCCGCTCAGCAGTTCGCGGGGAGAGGCCGTCAAGCCTGGGGCCAGCTTCAAACGCCGTGGATGTGATCGCCTGAATGCGATCCAAAGAGAAGCCAGGTGAGTCCGTCAAATCTGAGGACAACCAGTTGAAAGGTTGACTAGGTTTAACACACACAGGCGGTCAGAAAACCGCAAGTGTAAACTTCGAGTGGACTGCCCTCCAAGGGTTCTTGCCCTGAAAGCTCAGGCAAACACGACGTGAAACATGCCAGACTTCTCTCCCATAAATAGCCAACGGTTCGAGGGATCTGGGTCCCTCCTTTCCGCCTTCAAACATCAGCCCGGTCAACGTACATAGTGCCCAAGATGATGTTGTGTGAAGCACCTGGAAGGGAACTATATGATATATGGGGTCTGCTGGGACAGGGGAGATGAAACCGACCATCGGCATCTCAGGATGGCAATTTATCCCTTCCAAACCCCAAGCTGCCCATTTGCATCTTCAACCCACTTCTCTCACTATTGAAGCGTACCAGGGTTTCACCGGAGCTCAACGCCTGTTCTGCGAATTGACCCAGCAACAGACACACCAATAGCAACTGCAACTGCTACGCGATTCCGCAGTGCTAGAAGACACCACCCGGCTCACTGGGACACCTACACCATCGGAGCACCACCGTCACAGCGCCACCAGGAAACCCACAGACACTTACCAGCTCTTAGAGAATTGGACGCATGGCGGGACGCCATTGGCCGTTTCAGCTCATTACAACATTGTTGTCATTGTGACCTACTTTAAAGGCGATGACCCCCTGGTTGATGAACCGGTAAATTCATGCACCGGGCTAGTAGAAAAAATAGAAACTCCCACTGAGCCCGGGATCCAAAAGCAAATGTCAACCTAAGCAAAGATCCATCAGCGAGAATCGGCCCAATAAGAGCAGCGCCACGGGCTATCCCGCACCCGCGGAGACAGCGGCCGCGTACCTCGAGAAAAAGCGCAAAGCGCGGGCACAAACAAAAAGTTTTGGCCGGGCCCCTCGTTCAAAACATCGGGCCCTCTACGGCTCCAATTAGCGCCACAGGTTAAATGGTGACCCAATGAAAACCCCTGACCCCTTAAAGGCGGCACAAAATGACACCGCAGCTCAGACATGAAAAGGGAGCTATTTTGACATGCGTTCCATCGAAACAACTTGTGAGGGTCATGGCCAAGGTTGATGGTAGTTGTCCAGAATCACGGTCCAAAACCCTCGTGATTTTGACGACGCTTTGGGTGACTCAGCGGGCGGTGGGCAGCATTTTGGACCCATATGTCGCATAGCAGCAACTCAGGGTCCATAAAAGGAACCGAAACGCGGACGTCAGGGGTTCGAACCCCTGGATTTCGGGGAGCTTTCTGAGACTCCCTGGAAGGGGAGAAGCATTTGATGAGAATCTGTTCGAGTGAACTGGCTGGGATCTCTTGAGATGGTCCCTACATGCCAGCAGATTTGCTCCTGGTTCTATCATTGCACCTGTTGAATAGTTGGCACATCCAGATGTCTGCAGCCCAAAGCACGGATATGAATTTCTTGAACGAGCAAGGCATGCGTTAACTCTTCGGCATCGCATGCAGCATGTCGGAAGGGAAAAGGCCGCCACACTGGTGTATCGGCTCGAGCCAAACCAACAAGATCCGATACCGATTTTACATCAACCTCTATATACCAAAGGCACATGCTGGAAAACTGGGCTTTTCAGAGTGAGAGATGGGCAGTTCTTCGACCCAATTGAATGATTTTTTACAAACCCGATGATTTTCGAAGCCACGCATGCTGCGCAAAGACTCTTCCGCCTTTTCCGCACAACGGCGGAAGACCTTCTGATTTCCCTCAAAGGCTTGCTCGCAAGGCCGGGCCCATCCACTGAGGGCGCAGTGGCGCGCTGAAGCTGCGACCCCTCCTGGTTTTCGAGTACTTCTGAGGGATGCTTGAGGCAGTAGGCGCGCGTTTCGCAACCCAGAGCCGGACAATTGAGCGGATATGGCATCGTATAAGAGGCAGGCCAAAAGCAAGGTTTTGCTTTACGAGTGCGTGCGAGCCAGGCAGGCAGGCAAATTCGCCAGAGAAAAGGGAGAGAAGCCGGCAACAGAGGCTACGCCAGGAGGCGCTGCGATAGATGGGCGGTAGATAGATGCGAGCTGTATTTGTTTGCGTCTTGCGCCGCGTATATGCTTTCATCCGCACGGCGCTGAGCCTGCGGAAAAGTGCGTGTAGAAGGCCCATGGACCATGGCAGCCCCTTGATGGCTTTGCGCCTGACGCGCGGGGATACAGGCAAGAGAGACGCACATGCGCTGCGATGCTTTCTGTTGGACTTTGCGGCCTGTCGTTAAAACTTTATCTTAAGGCGAGGGCCTTTGTCTTGGGAGACAATTGGAGTCCAAAGCAAGACTCCAATGAACAATGCTTTGAGCACGTGGGAGGGCTGCCTGCAAAGGCACTCCTTCGTCTTGGCCTTAGAAGAGTACAACTGCCCAGTGTTTGCCAAGCGTATGCAAGCGGTGAAGAAGAAGACGGCGAATGGAAACAATTCCTGGTGGTGGATGCCATACATTGCAGCCATGGGTGAGCCGGCGCTGGATGCTGTGCTACAGGGTAGAAATGGGGCTGACCGCTTGGCAGACATCGTCCGGGAGCTACGAACAAATGGGAGGCCTTTCTGGTCCACCAGATTTGTATATGGGAAAAGCGTCGAGAATCAAGTTGCCCTCGAGACATCCGACGGGCGTCTGCATCAATTTGCCCGGACCATACCAGTCAGGAACAAGACAAAGCTAGAAATCTGCAAGCAGTTTGAGCAACTGCGTGGGATCGGAAAATTATATTCCCAACATGGGCTAATCATGATGTTGGGAGGAGGCTATGCTTGCAATTTGAACAGGATGGGAGTGCGGGAAGTGCAAAGAAGTGCGATTGTGGGAAACGGCGCATTGCGTGTCCTTGGCTTGCTGAGGTCCGAGGCAGACTATCCGCCAGATGTTCGCTGGTCTGCTGCGAATGCTGAGTGGATCACTGGAGCGCTCCTTCGGGAGCGTGATGCTTTTGCCCGCTTGGCCGAAGCGAGATTTCATCAATGGCCAGACCTCATCCCATCGCCCCTACGAAGAAAGAAACCGGGCGGCGCTTGGAGGTACACATTCATTCCTGAAGTCTTCGGTGACTTTCTTTGCGAGTGCTCGCAGCTATTGAACGCATTGGTCACCCAGGGCGTAGCAAAGCATCGTGACAAGCCATGGGAGTCTTTCCGGGATTGGCCTTCAGATGTGGGGCGGAGCAAAAGCTGCAAGCGCGCGGCAGGCAAGGATTCGCTTGAGAGGAAGGCGCTGAGGAAGCGCAAGTAGCGCCAAGCTGGCCCTTCGGCTTTGCTCGCGGTCCTTCTGTGGACGCATGACCTTCACGGCCCATTTTGCTATGTCTTGATGGCGCAGATGGAGCCTGTGACCGCTACCTTACTGCTCGGCCCAAGATTGGCGCACTCAGCTAGCGCCTGAGGTGTAAATAGGTGGTCGCGAGTGCTGTGTGAGCGTGTAAGCGTGTGAGCGTGTGTGCGTGCCTGCCTGCGCGCGTGCGTGCGTGTGCGCGTGCGTGCGTGCTGGGAAGGCCTTTGCCAGCCCTGGGTGGGGTAGGGGGCAATCGAACCCCCCTCGGTCTTCGGAACCATTGCAACTTGAAGTTAGTCTTCGGGCAGGAAACCGTCGCAAAACCACCGACCGGTACCAGGAAAGTCACAAACGGACCCCCCTAGGAAGGGGAAGGGGAATGTGTCGTAGAGTGTCCAACACGCCGTCTTGTAGTCGGCGGATAAAGAAATATAGACATAAGGGGAGAAGAGGTTCAGATAGAAAAGAATATCAGCATAGATTTAGTTCGTTAAATCCAAATGCAGATCAAAATACAACAGAGAAGTACACATATTAGACCAATGATATACGCGTAAATTTAAAATAGATATTGACATAAATTCAAGCCCAAAAATAGAAATGCAAATATGAGTACACATATAAACAATCAGTACATACATATATATATATATATATAGATACTATAAACTTAAATGCGCACATATTAATGTACATTTAAATGAAACAACAAATAAAATTAACTGTGCATATATATTTGTATTGGCAATTACTTTATGTAAATGTGATGTTTGATTTCTGCGGTTTCATTTCCGTACTAGTAAGTTGCCGCTTTGAACAATTTTCGGGCCCGGCTAGGGGGGAGGCCATTCGGACGAGGACCAACACGGAAACCCCTGAGACTCAGAGGGTCGTGGCGGTCAAGGGTTTCATTGTAATTTTCAATAGTTTTTTCGTTTTGCGTGATGTTGTTTTGTCATTTAGTTGATCGAAATCCATTGGGGAGAATACTTGCTTCTCGCGCAAAGTCATTTCAAGGGTTCCTCCCCAGAGCAAAAGGAGCACCGGTCAGCCGATGGCTTTTCACCACGGCCCTTGAGACGGCTGCAAATGATTAGGATTCCATAGGAAGGATTGGGCCCGTCTTTTAGACATGTTGACTATTTGCCGTTTCAGTCCCTGAGAACGTTCCACAGCCGGTTGTCTAAACCAGCGTACGGTGTGCAAAAACTCTGAAAGCAACCCGGGAAACTGATATTATGTTTACACAAAATTTTGTCCACGGACGTGCGTGACCGTCTCTTGAAGGTGTCGGCAGTACTTGGACCCCCGGTTTCACCCCGGCTTGGCCAACTCAACTACAGCTGACTTCTAGTATCCATTCAGGGCGAAAAGGCCCCCCTCAAGGCAACATGCATTTTGTACACCAGTCTGACTGTCTATTGAGCCTCTTTGGGTGAAGGTCACTGTGCGGCAAATGGACAAACTGAGGAGTAGTCGGTAAACATGGAAACCGTTTGTGTAAAATGCTGAAATGCTCTCCCTTTAAACCGCCTAGCCCAAGTGTCCGAATCCGCAAGAGCCAGCGGACGATGCGTGGAACGCTGCAGCCGGAGCTATGGGGCACTGCCATCTCGCCCGACGCCACCAACATGAAGGACGTCCACCTGGAAAGAGTGAAGTCAACTGGATCTGCGCAACCAAACAAAGCCTCAAACCCTCCAAAAGGCCTCCAAAAAAGTCTGCAAGTTTGGGACAACCCACCTACCCCGACCCCACCCCAGCAAAACCAAAATAGAAAAGCGCGCGCGTGCGCGCGCCTCCGCCTCGTCCTCCGCCCGCGCAGCCGCGGCCATCGCCATGGCGGCCAGGCGCTGCGCCTGCCGAAAACGCACCGCTAAAGGACCCGAGTGAGTTCAGCGGAACGCATCGATGTTCCACCAGGTCCTCCAGTAGAGAGGTTAGAAGAAGTTGGTACCAACTTGTTTTTCTGTAGTCTATTGTAGTAGGGGAACCCTCCCCCAAAAAAAGGGTAATGCGGGACCTAGCTGACCTCAAAGGACACCTAGGATTGGAAACCATGATGCCATACATTACGTGCCCCTCTCGGGTTTTCCTGTCAAACATCCCCACGAAGGGTGCCAACAAAAGAAGACAGCCCTCATACCACAACTAATAAACACAGGCGCATATTTGTACAAAAAGGCGAACACATATTTTGTCCTTAGTTCCAGTTTTTGGAACCACCGGGTTGGAAACTGGCCAACAATACAGCAATACACTATCATGAAAGCACAACAACAAAGTTTCACACATGTCAAAACAAAGCTCTGGCGAAAGGATAATCGGAGAATCTCCAGCCTGGAGCCTTTTGCGGGCAGGGTGTCTCTTGTTTGTGGCGCCAACTTGGTCCTAGCTGGCTAGATCAACCTGCTGGGCCTCTCAGTTCAAGGTTCGAGACGCAAGAACAGCAAACTGTCAATGTTCAACCGAAGCAACATGCTTTCCAATTCTCGAAGGTAGCGGGATGGTTTGGACATCATGTTCATACAAATCATCTACGCCCACGGCAAAAGTAAACATCGGGCGGGATCGCCATGCAAATGCGCAATGCAAACCATCATGCTCTGCCTCTGCCCCTACGGCACCAGCCTTGCACATGGGGGGCGACACAAGTATGTTGCCAAAGACTCATCGCTTTTCACTTTTTGTTGGCCTGTGCAATGACGCATGGATGCGACTTAGTGACTTCCCCATACAAAGGACGGTCAGTTGGTGGCTTCCCACGCCAACTTCGACTCTCGGCCTCATCCTGGAAGTTCGCCGGACTGCCGCCGCCTGCCGACTGCGCTCGCGGTCGGTAGGGTATCAGGTCTTTTGGCGTTGACGGATTTTAGTGGAACACCCACCAAAGGGACAACTTGTGCCACTGAACAGCCAGGTTACATGCATAAGAACCAACTCACCCGCTTGCGCTCGTTCTGCGCCTAGATCTTCCATCCTTCCCTGCCATGGCTGCTTTGCAGCCCAAACCTCAAAACACCGTACCCTCCAGTCCATTTACGTAGAACCTGACAGGGAAGTCCTGGTTGGACAAGTTTGCTTTACAACGGAACCTCTGGTGGGTTCCATGTTGGTGGACAGGAGGATCATAGGGACATGCTTTCTCAACCCTGGCATCATTTGTCATGGTTGGGCCGGCTTCAGCAATGTCCATTGACCTCAGGCTGTTTCAGGTGCCTCACAGCCCTCCACACAAATTCAGACCACCTCCCCCCTCCAGCTCCGAAGTCGAGTGCAACTCCTTCCCATGCAATTTCAATGTCGATCCAGCGCAAATCAGGTGCCCCTTCAAATGCCTGGTTTACTTTTGGTTTCATTGACAAAGGCGGGCCCCACCCCCGGCGAGCCTGTTCGCGGACTGGCCTCAGAAAGGCACAAAGGTACCCTTTTTGAAGGGAAATGAAAGACCCTGTAAGGTGCCCCACTTCAATACATTCAGGAAACCAACAAACAATCAGACGCTCGTTATTACCTTTCAGGACTTGGAGGGGGCGTCCCCTCCGTAACAAAGACAAGGAAGGCCCATAGCCTCACAGGCATCCCGCGAACCGCTCTCAGGCTCGGGCCTTGGGGGAGCCTCGGGAAGTCCTCAGAAACCCCACGGCGCGGTGCGAAAACCGTTCAAGCACGGTTTGGCACTTTTGCGGGGCTTCGACACGTCGCTTGCCTTCTTAGGGAGCGAACTGCTTCTAGCGGCAAACGACAGTCAGCGCTTGCAAGTCACTGAACCAGGAAATGAACGCAAGCCGCAACAGAGTCTACCGTCGTTCATGGGCCAGCAAGGCAGCAAGACTAGAATGAAGCCTGTTAAGACAGCATCTTGTCCAGGTAGTGGCAGCGTGTTTAGCATGGTGCTTGAATCCTGAAGCAGTCTATTGGGATATACTTTGCTACTCACACAATATGTTTGGACGGCGCTTGCAAATCTGCGTAGTTCAGCGGGCACAGGGTATCGAGATAGCATGTTCGCTGCATCATGTAATAACACCTGCGGCACATTCAACGCAACACGCTTCTCATCAGAGAAAGCTGGCTAGCTCATGCACGTACACACAAATACATACATGCACACACACACACACACACTTGTGAAATCCCCCCTCTCTCGGTCTTTGTCGAGTCTCATTTCTTCTGCGAGGGTCAGGATCAAGCCCAGTGGGCACACTCTAGGTTCGGATCATGCGAATTGTGATTCGTGGGCCACAGACTAGGCCCAAGGATGGCTGTGGCCTACTCCACATATTTGGAAAAGAAAACGGAGACTCCGGACAGCCGGCACTACCTTGACAATTCGCAAACACTTCCAGCTTGCGAGTCTGACAAAGAACTCAGATCAGCCCTTGGCAACAGGGATGGACACACACACACACACACACACACACGGAGCTTGCGCAAAAGCATCACACGTGAGCTTGAAGTTGTCCTCAAAATAGTGGTCCTCTGAAATGGTTGGTTTGCTCTTGGCAACAAACTTAACCACAAGGTGGCCACTATGTTGAGAAGCGCTCATATGGCTGTGGCTCAAAAAAGTGGTACCAAAATGGCACCTTGGTAAATGGAACCAACGACTAAAACACGCGCAACCCAGCTCTTTAATTTTGAGCCATACCCATATCTATATTGCTCCAGCGCGACCGGTCCACCCGGACTCCACCCTTTGAAACCCCAACCCCAGGGCGCTGGCGGCACTTCGCTCCGCGGAAACTGCGGTGGATTCTCCCCGCGCTGGTGTGGCCTCCGATGCTGGTGATTGCTTTGGAGTCCGGGGCACTTGTTGGAATTGCTCTTTGGGGTTTAGGCGTTTTGGCCGGGCTTTGGAATCTGAACTTTCGGGGTTTCTTGTCTGGGGCCTTGAACTTTACAAAAAATTGGGGCTTTGGGGTCTTGCTTTTTTGGAGCTTTTACGGCAAAAATGTATACATTGTGGACCGCCCCTGTCAGAAAATGGTGTGCCCTTGACACAAAAACTATCATTGCTGCGTCCTTGCGTCACTGCCCTGAGCATCCTTTGGAAGGCGCCAGAAAGCTTATCCATCCTCGGGGATGCAGGATTTGCTGCAACCTCTCGCTCGGCCATATCCAACTTTCTTGTTGACGGCTGGCATTTATCCGGTTTCGGCTTGCCGCTCTGCCGCAGCACAGCAACACATGAATCATGGTCACCCAACAAAGTCCCGTGGTGATTCCTTGGGATATCACTGTTTCCCTCGCTGCCCCACGTAGCACTGGGTGCATGCCCCAGCAGTCAGGGCCGAAACCAGAATTGGCCGCGAAAGCTGGGAACGCTGACGCCGGCTTGAAGCTGAATCGTCACCATGCTGTTCCCAGTGATGTCGAGGGAATCGACCGAAACACGACTTCAGGTTCCCAAAAATGGCAGCTTGCATGTGCATCCACCCAGTGTGTCAAAACTAGGCAAGTGCTGCGTCCATGTTTGGAAGGAACCCAACACAAAGTCAAGCATTCGGAAAGGTGTCCGTTTTGGCCTGCCCTGACCTGCTGAGTCAAGATCGGGCAGCAACACTTCCTAGACTTTCCCTTTGCGCCAGCGTCCAAAAGATTTGCCCTGTCCACAGAACCCTGAGGGTCGATTTTAAGGGAACATGGCCTTGGACCCCAAGACGTCAAGTTCCATGACCAAAGCCAGCGAGCCGGGGCCCGCGCCAGGCAAGGGAGCCGCCTTGCGACCAATGGCTTGGGAAAGGAAAGAACCCAAACGGAAGGGAAAACCAAAAAACAGTTGAGAAGGGAAGCCTTTTTTGGTAAGGGATTGTGTTTTCTATTTGTTTGTTTAGTTTTTTTTTTGGGGGGGGCCTGCTTTTTTTGAGACAAGCTTGTGAAGCCCTTTTGGGGCTGGGAACAAAGGCAAAGGGTGCTCCTGAACGATTCCTTTACCCCAGACACTAATGTGCAAGCTTGGTCAAAGACCGTTCCTTGACAGGGCCAGTGCCCTGAGTGGCAAAGATTGCGCTTGTGTCAACAGTAAACCATCAATGCCAAGATTTGTCAGCTGGTGGCAAGCATACCCGCTCAAGACATGGTTGGGGTGCCCAACGCAGGAGTCCACAAACACATCTCAAGAAAGCAACACATGACAAGTCCACTTGAGCGCTCATGCACCCATCCTTTGACCCCCAGATGGTCAGACATTCCGTCCGTTGCCAGAGTTTAATCCATGACATTCAGCCAATTCCAGTGCTGACTTGTCGCAGCTTCCCCCCCCCCGCGCGGCCTTCACTGCCAGGGCTCCGGTCCCTGATAGCGCTCACGGGGAAGCCGGGAAGCCCAAGCCGCGTGGTGTGCAAAAACTGTTCTTGGGGTTTGAAACCAAAAGCAGAATGCAGACATTTGAGAGGGTCCCTAGTTTTGACACGCATCCTTTCGATGACCACCCAGCAACTGGCCCCTTCCATTTGATTCCTTCGCATTGTCCACGTTCTGGCTACCCTTGCACATGACTTGGATCCTGCCCCCCTCTTCCAGCGCATGATGGACGCAGACGGGGTAGAGGGGACACTCGAGCCTCTCCTGACATTAACAGAGGGAACAGCTTAAGGAAGAAGCCTTCTGTATACTTTTGGATTCCAGCATTCAACCGCAGGACCTTTCCACATTCGGCGCTGACTGGGCTTCAGGGTCGCAAAGAACCAGAAGGCATGTTTCGTCACATGCGTGAAGGAGCATGAAACCTGGTAGACCTCTTTGGCAGTCACGTGGCAGCCGTGGTTGCTGGCTGATTAGTGCTCTGGGGAAACTTAGCACCGCCTTTCGGAACGCCGCCAAGGACCCATGTTGTGGAATCCAGTGAAGTCAGCAACCCAAAAATCCAGGGCTCGCAGCCTCCCGGCCAAGATCTGGACCCCTGGCCTCATGACGCGCATGATCTCTCCGGCGCGCAGGCCGCGCAAGGGGCTGCTGGCCCTGCATCCGGGCGCGGCAAGTCACCGGTGACCAGTCCCCCTTGCCAGGAATGATCATGTAGTGACTTGGAGCCACAAGGGGAAAAAATGTCACGGCAATAGCGACAAGGTTTGACTGCTTGAAGGCCACCAAGGGTGGTTCAGGGTCAAATTCCGTCCCATGGCTAGCTGTGGTATTTGACATAAATAAAGGGCTGCACCTGAGCATTGAAGCTTCATGGGCCAGGCAGCCCTGCCCTCCAATTCACGGCAAAGCGGAGATCCATTTGTACATATCAGGAAATCCCATATTGAGGGAAATCCTGTGTCAACATATGTAGCTCATGAAGGGTGGAGGGGCTATCTGGAAGTGCAACTAGTGCAGTAGCATAAGAAGGGCTTTGGTTTGGGTTGCATGGAAGCTGAGCCCGACAAGAAAGCGGAAGCCTGTCCTGCTTCCCAAACTCCAACCCCGGCCATTCCCATGCCCACACAAGAATAAACTGAACCGACTCAAATTAGAGCCAGCCCACATAGATCAAAGGGCCTCGAATCCCTAGGACTGATTTTCTAAGACTTTGGATAGCTTGAGAGCGTTGCAATCATTGAAATGGTCGCGACATATCTGATGTACATTGCTTCTTTCCAGAACTCACAACGTTCTCTGGTCATTGGAGTACAACGACAGTGTCGCCCTCGTACAAACCCATGGCCCCGCCAGAATCCGGATATCCACACTTGCTGGAACTCAGCTGCCGCCTGGATACTGTGTCATTTCACTAGGCGAAAAAGGGTCGCGCACTCGCTGAAAGAATTTTTACAAGAGCAAGTGCACTGACAGCACATATATGGCTGTGGGTCAAAACCAATGGTACCATGTTGGGGTAGGTGCACCACCCATTTCAGTCTATTTTAGTGGGGATTGGGATGTTCACTGGGGGGTACGGGCTTTTGACCCATGGCCATATATATATATATACACATACACAGATGCACATACATGTATGTTTGTTTTGTGTGGTTGCGCGGTTTACTTGTATTTTGAGATTTGTAAAAATGCCGAGTTAGCGGAGTCTCCTTCCTTCAGCAAATCAAGTTGCGGGTTGAATTGACGGGGCTCTCCAGCCACTGTGATTCGCCCCCTTCTCCCTTGTGAGGGTGGAGGCTTAATTTGGTCAGAACTATTCAACACAGGGAGCAGTTGAGTTACCACTGGTTTCGGCCAGCAATACCAGTGGGAACAGGTGGATCCCTGGCACAATTCTGGTTGGGCTGTTCGCAAAGGACTGGGGGCCTTGCAATTTGTGCTCTGGTCCACGAAAGTATTTATGGAATTTCAAAAAATCGCATTGAAGCGCCAGGCCTGGTGCTTCCTGGCACTGGCGCCGCCTCACGACCGAGCGAGACGTCGATATGTGCAACGGGAGTTGTCCAAAAACGGGGCCCGAAACTAAAGGAACAAAACAAACATGCTTCCAGCAAAATGGGTCCCCTGAAATCTTTGGCGTCTTTTCAGTGTCCAACAAATTGGGACCCAAGGCATGCTTCCCATCACAGCCATGGTTCTCCAAACGAAGATCCCCTAAACTGGTTGGCTTCCTGGGAGCTTCCCTTTCAAATCCAAAGGGTCCCCAATGTTTCGAAACGGGCCACCTCGCTCTTTGCAAGACTTCCGCAGCAACACCTTCCATCAGGAATCCTGTTGAAACGATCGGCTGGGTATAGCCTGGATGAGTCATTTTACATGATGCAACAAAACTTTGCTGAACGGTTTCTTTACGTCTAGCGCGGCGAGGGTGGATCAGGCTTGGTGCTGCTCAGTGCATTTTCCTGAAGATTTAGTTGTTGGAGAGTGCGAGTGGTGCTGGTGATGCTTTTGGTGCGGATGGTGCTCGGTGCGGCCGGTGGTGCTGGTGATGCTGGCAGTGCTGGTGATGCTGGTTGGCGCTGGTGCTGGTGCTGGTGGTTCTGGTGGTGTTGGTGGTTGGGGTGCTGTGGGTGGTTTGGGTGGTTCTGGTGTTGCTGGTGGTGCTGGTGGTGCTGCTGGTGGTGGTGCTGGTGGTGCTGGTGATGCTGGTGATGCTGGTGGTGCTGGTGGTGCTGGTGGTGCCGGTGGTGCTGGTGGTGCTGGTGGTGCTGGTGGTGCTGGTGGTGCTGGTGGTGCTGGTGGTGCTGGTGGTGCTGGTGGTGCTGGTGGTGCTGGTGGTGCTGGTGGTGCTGATGGTGCTGGTGGTGCTGGTGGTGCTGGTGGTGCTGGTGGTGCTGGTGGTGCTGGTGGTGCTGGTGCTGGTGGTGCGGGTGGTGCTGGTGGTGTTGGTGGTGCTGGTGGTGCTGGTGGTGCTGGTGGTGCTGGTGATTCTGGCGGTGTGCATGGTGCTGGTGATGCTGGTGGTGCTGGTGGTGCTGGTGGTGCTGGTGGTGCTGGTGGTCTGGTGGTGCTGGTGGTGCTGGTGGTGCTGGTGGTGCTGGTGGTGCTGGTGGTGCTGGTGGTGCTGGTGGTGCTGGTGGTGCTGGTGATGCTGGTGGTGCTGGTGGTGCTGGTGGTGCTGGTGGTGGTGCTGGTGGTCTGGTGGTTGGGGTGTGGGTGGTTTGGGTGGTTCTGGTGGTGCTGGTGGTGCTGGTGGTGCTGGTGGTGCTGGTGGTGCTGGTGGTGCTGGTGGTGCTGGTGGTGCTGGTGGTGCTGGTGCTGGTGCTGCTGGCGGTGCTGGTGGCGCTGGTGGCGCTGGTGCTGGTGGTGCTGGTGGTGCTGGTGGTGCTGGTGGTGCTGGTGGTGCTGGTGGTGCTGGTGGTGCTAGTGGTGCTGGTGGTGCCGGTGGTGCTGGTGGTGCTGGTGGTCGTGCTGGTGGTGCTGGTGGTGGTGCTGGTGGTCGTGCTGGTGGTGCTGGTGGTCGTGCTGGTGGTGCTGGTGGTGCTGGTGCTGGTGGTGCCGGTGGTGCCGGTGGTGCTGGTGGTGCTGGTGGTGCTGGTGCTGCTGGTGGTGCTGGTGGTGCTGGTGGTGCTGGTGGTGCTGGTGGTGCTGGTGCTGGTGGTGCTGGTGGTGCTGGGGATGCTAAGAGTTATACCAACAAAACTGATGCTGAATGATGTTGATGATGCGAGTGATGCTGGTGATGTCGTTTGGTCAGAAGCTGAGACTGATAGAGGGAAATTCTGGCGATCACACTGCTGAATGATGCTGATGACGGACTTGAAATTGGTCAGCTTGATGCTGGTGATGCCAGTAAGGATGAAGCTGATACGGGATGAGGATGCTGTGATGAAAATGCAGTGCGGATGCTGGAAATGCTGCGGATGCTGAGGGTACATCATTCATCAAGCGGTGGGGTGACGAGACACTGGAAAAGGCTGCAAAACAAACAACAAACTTAGGAGGCTTATTTCCATCTCCCGCTGATTGACCACCAGAGCAGCTGGAAACATCTGAGCACCCGAGCCGAGCGGGGCGAGTAAGCGCCACAGGAAGTTTCAGACCTACAAAACGGCGCCGCTTCCACATGCACATGGTTCGAAGGACTCCTGAACGGGAAGCTAAGCAATTTCAGGTAGAACAGAATCGGCTGGTCGCATTCGCTTCGACCGGCTCACCCTGAAGGAATGGGCCTCGACATGGAGCTCACTGGTCCCAATTCTGTTCTCAAACCAGCCCAAGTGACTGGAAACACCTATCGAGTGACTGAAACTGACCTTGGCACGACCTGGTGCAGTTGGAGCTGCTCTCGATGCCTTATCCAGCGGATGTGTTTGGCGATGTCGGTGATCAGCCGAGTTTTTGACCGAGCCAAGTTTTGCAGTTCCAAACTTGCAACTTGTTGCCCACACACGCACACATGTGTGTAGAAGGTCATCGTTACCAACCAGCTCAATGCAAGACATGGTCCCGAATTCAACGAGCAAGGATCTTTTCTGTCCTTGCGGTCATCCAAGAAGTCATTCCCCCTGGTGAGGACCATTCCCCTTTGATGCAGTTTGCCTGCGGATCCCTTGACGGGTGCCAAGGTCTTTGAAGCCCTGTTAAGCATCACTTTTGTTGAGACGTGGAGAGCGCTTCATGCCAGGGTGATACACACAAACGGAAAATATTGGGGAACCGCTTGCCTTGGAGTGAAGCTCACGCAGTTCACGCCAGGCTTCTCAGGGCTGTTTAAAGGAAGAACGGGCTGGGTAACTGATGAGATACACACATCGGCTGCCCATTTCAGGGACGTACGAAATCCAGTTTCAAACGGTCCATGTCTCAGTCGCCTCCCCCCCCTTTCAGGGACTTCTGCAGGGTTGAGTGGCTTGCCTTGTGGCTCAAAGTTCTCAAGTGGCTTGGACAGCTCCTTGAGGCCCCCAGCACAGAGTGGGCGCTGAACTTGAAGGACCGGCCCTGGATTCGGCGCTTTGATCCGCCCGACCCCCCCGCCCCCAGGTCATCGGGGCTGCTGGTTTTTGGAAGTCGGGAAACGGAGTCAAAAAGCCACCGCCACTTTCTGGGCATGAAGCAAAGTGCAAGGAGTCACTATTTTCAGCGAAGACCAAGCAAAATCTACAAAAGGGGGCTTCTGATTGAGGGAGGACTGATTTCAGCCTAAATGGAGTTGGCCAGATAGTTCTTTCCATGGGCCCGCCAGGCCCCTTGAAGTAGGGCTTGATGCATCGGAGGTCGCCCAGTCCAGGTTGCTCTGCAAACCAAAGGAAACCGGCAAAATGGCTGTCCCCTTTAAAACAGGAAACCAAAAAGACAAGTTCCTCAAACAAAATACACCACTAGGTCCTCCAGTACAGAGGTTAGAATCAGGGTACCCTGTTTTTCTGTAGTCTATTTTAGTAGGGGAACCCTCCCTCCAAAAAAGGGGCACTACTGGGGGAAGACCCTCAAAAGGGGCCAAAACGCGCCTTCTCTGGGCTGGCACTCCGCAGCTGCAGCCTGAAGTCAGAAGGACTCCCAGGCTTCCTGTAAAGTGCAAAGTGAACTGAAACAAGGCGTGTTTGGCCAGAAACAAAGGCCGTCCCACTGACCATGAATCCATCCCACTATGAGTTCTGACTTGATTTCAACTCTTTTTGCTGATGTGCAAAACGTTGCTTGTGCGGGAGGCTAAACACTCCCCAATTGATAAGCGGAGCAACCCTGAACGCGGCTTGTAATGCTAGCATGGATGAAGGAAACAGACGTCATTCCTTTGCCCCATCCCAAAGTCCACGACCAAAAGTCATTGGCTTGTACATCAGGGACGGGCGGTGAGAGACGGAAAGAACGAGCTGGCTCAATTCGTAAATACCTCGATCTGCTGCCGCGGGAAGATTCGTAAGTTCCCATCCTTTTACCCGCCATATCCTCCAGAGTGAGCGAGGAGACAGGACTCTCGTGTCAACGAGGGGAGAGAGAGAGAGAGAGAGAGAGAGAGAGAGAGAGAGACAGAGAGAGAGAGAGAGAGAGAGAGAGAGAGAGAGACAGAGAGAGAGACAGAGAGAGAGAGAGAGACAGAGAGAGAGAGAGACAGAGAGAGAGAGAGAGAGAGGGTGTAATTCTGGATGTTCCCTTCTTTCCCGGACTCATCTTTTGCCCGCTGTCAATTGGTTTGTCCCTCAGCACCCAACCAAACGAAAAAACCAAGAGTTGGGTGGCGTTATTCTATATTTCTCACTGGCCATTCACACCTCAGGCCGGATTCATGTCATCCCCAAATAAAATAGACTTCGAACAAAGGGATGACATGGGAAGGACAAAGAAGAGAAAAAGAGACGTTGAATCCGCTCTTCTATATCTCTCACTTACGAAGGAGGCAGACAGAGCAGATCATCTCATCTCCACTACCCTGGAATGAACCATTCATTTGTGGCAAATGGGCTAGGCAAGATGCCCCACCTCACCAGCTCAGGAATCTGGAGATTGGAGGCTGGACCCTCACTGAGAGATGTCCCTCTTCATTGGAAGGGGATAGCAAAAATAGGCAGGGCCTGGCAATGGCGCGCGTCCATTTTGAGAATGCGACTCAAAACAACGAGAAAGCGAAGCGGACCATGCGATCGTTTGTATTTATTTGTGGGGGATCAGTCAGTGATTTAAGGCAAAGTGCTCGTGCACTAAAGGCACTTCCAAAATAACTGAGCAAGATGCCCTTTACAGCAAAAGCCATCCCCCCTTTGAAGAGCAATGCAAAGGATCCCAAACCACAATCAGCCCGTGCCTCGCATGAGCCCCATGCAGCCCTGCCTGCTCTTGTCCTGGTTCAAAGCCTCGGCATCCAGCTGGCAAATGGAGATCCGTGTCTTGGGCACCCAAGAGCGAAATATCAAAGTTGACCGTTGCGATGCCTGAACTATATATGCATGCAGGTACGTGTGTGTGTGTATACAAAAAAACAACATGGAGAAACGGCACTGCTGGTCAGATAGCCAACACTCCTTTGGACCAAAGCCAGAGTCAAGATGCCTTTCGGAGCGCGGCTTACCGCCCTGAGGCAGAGCACAGCGTACAGGGCCCACGCCATCTCTGCCCGCGCCATGCTACCGGAGGCCTTGCGCACGCGGCCAAAGGTGATCCTCCACAAAAACTGCTTTCATCCCATGGCTGCCTTGTGTGTACGTATGACTTCTTCATGTCAACATACGCTGTGTGGTGTGTGTTGCACAAGATGAACTGTTTGCTGCACGTGCCGAGCCTTGCATGCAGGAGGTAATGCTAGTTGGCAGTTGCCTGCAAGCGAACCATCGGGCCTACCTGCATCAAACTATGTACCAAAAACAAGCCAAGACGGTCTAACTCCGAGAAAGCCGTCGGCGGCCCCTTGGGCTCCCGGCGGAGTGCAAGGAGCTCACCCCCGCGCGGCTGGCCGTGAGCAAGTCCCCTGGCGGGCGGCTCGACCCAACGGGCCGAGCAGCACGAGGCAACCGCTCTGCTGGGTGGCAGGCAACTCGGGAGCTCAGCCCAAATGTTTCAAAGAGGGTTGATATGCTCGAGATTTGAAGGCTGAAAGTCATCGCGTGGCACATCTGAATCAGAAAGGCCTCCAAGACGCACAGCATCGTGCCAGGGTGTTTGCTCAATGGACAATTGTGCTCCCAAAGCTTCAATCACCCCTCTTGAAAATCTGGTTGAGAATCGCAGGAGCTCAGATTCTGGACGAGTCATCTTTCAAGACATCTGGGTGTCATTGCGACTCCAAGTGGACAAACAAAACACCCAGGTTGGGTACCGGACCCACTCCCATTGGTCGTCGCAGGGAGCCTCCTTCATCTGTGGGGAAGGCATGTCCATCGGCACAAGGCATAACCGCTGAGGGGCAAATCAGGTCAAACATCCGGCGCATCATCCACCGGTGCTACGCGGGCCCTCCTTTTGAACACCAAGAAGGCTACTCGATGGCTGTTCCTATCCCGCTTCAACACGTTAGTGTGTCAAATAGAATACTGTACCCAGAGGCACTGGAATGTCGTTCCTGTCCCCATTTACACATGCAGTTTCACATTGGCGCCAACTCCGCGTGGTAAGTTGGCACGGTTCATAGATCCCTTCCAGGGTCCTATTCTGGTTGCCCAAGAGGCCCAGCCTGCAAACCCCTGAGCCGCAAGCCAAGAAGTCTGGACACAAACTGATCAATCGGGGAGCCGTCAAAACAGAATGACCCTGTTGAGCATGTAAATGGGAAACAACATACAGCAAATCACTTGCAGTGTTTCAACGGATTTTCAGACAAGGCAAAAACACGATCGCACAAGAACCCAAATCCTGAGGCGAATGTGATCGTTCGATGGCGCCCCCCCCCTCTCCACAGCTCGGGGGCCCGTGCCGGCTCGCCATCCTGTTGACTCAAAGGCGGAAGCGGATAGAGGATGGGAGGTCCTTGATATGAGCCGCAGTCCAAATGTATTACCCAAAATGGACATGGGAAACTTGACGAGCCTAATCAACCAAACCTCCATCTCGGGTGGCTCCGAAGGTGAAACTATAGCCGCTCCGATAGAAACCACGATCTTTGCAGCGGGGAACTAGACATGGCTTAAATGTTGCCCCATCCGTACGTTTCTGATGGGCCTTTGCCTTCAAATTGCCTCACCCAAGTTGGTTTAGATGAACTGCCATCCTCAAATAGGCTCTTACCCTTTGCTATGTAGGATGAATGTCCTCCAGGGGGAGGTCCTCCAAGGAGACCCGTGAGAAAGCAGTTCCTTCACCATTCTTCTTTGGTGGTTGCCAAACCTGTTCACCCTGAACAGTATCACCTATTGGTGCAGTCGAAATCCCGTTCAGCGCCGATGCTGACGACACTGGCTCCTACACGGAATCATGGTTTGGACTTGTTTTCCAAGGGTACCATTTGGCAGGTGCCATGGGGTCTTCCTAGCCGTTGGCTCACACAAACACCTCCCTTTAAGGGGGGAGGGCCTTTGGGCACTATAAGGAGGGTCACTTGGTGCCTGTGATGCCCAACCCTTTCATAACCCTCGACCTGAGACCTATCCCCCGGCCCCCGCCTCCGGACGGCGCGCCTGCAGCACCTGCGAAGACGGTTCGTATCACTTCGCAAGAAGCTGGTTGCAACAGTAGCAACACAAGCAGTGCCTGAAATGAGTTTGTCTCAGAGGAATGTTCCGTTTGCCGGCTGGAATCCAGAGAGATGTCTGAGTCTGCCACTCCCTGCAAACACGTTGAAAGGAGAAAAATCACCAATCATTGAGCGCCGCAGCCCGCCAACAGCTGAGAACAGGCGGCAGACAGAGACATCTCTTCACTCACAATGGGTGGTTGGGGGGTCCCTCTACAAGAACCACGGGTTCGAATCCCCAAAATCACGGCTCGCATCCCACAATAACAAAGCTGGCCAGTCTCGCATCCCGTACATTTGCAGTGGATCATGCTGAAGTGGTCCACAACGAAAAGCTCAAACAGGGCGACTGGTGAACGATGGGCAATCGCCGCAGGCTCTAAGGGTAACTTGCACGTCACCGGGAGCCCGCTCTCATTCGCACTCTTCGAGTGATGCACATGGCAAATGAAGGACCCCACGGCTAGCCTGCGCCTTGTCCCGTCGTCCCAACTCCCAATCAAAGTGGATGGCCGCGCTAACGGAGAGTGACAATCTGTTTGCACTTCTCCGTTACGGGATCTGAAGAGGCGGTCATGTGGATTAGCTTCCCTGAGTCAACTTTCATCAACCTGGAGGCATCTAGGAAAACCCTTGCCTTCCCGATATCCCCCCTGGCACTCCCCCAGAAATCGTCAGAACCAACAACTCATGCGTTGCTTTCTTATGTTCAATTGGATGACCGGTCTGGGCACACAAACTTCGACCGCCCAGCCTATCATGTGCCAAGCTGAGCCTGGCGGATTCGTCATGCGTGTGGCCGAGAGACCTAGGTGAAAGAGTACCATAGGGCTGGATGTATCTGATCTATCTCTTCAACTCCTACAGCTACTGCCACCGCCGCGCTGCTGCTGCTGCCAGCCTGAATTTGCGTTACCCTAAATGAGTTCCACAACATGGAGTCTTATCGCACATGATGTACCCACATTGTTGCCATGTTATGCACAGCTGCAACCTGCTTGATGGAACCCAAGCGTGGTTGTCCAACCCATAAAATGCCCTAAGCAATCCTGCTGTTTCGCGTGGAAAACAAATCTTCAACGCCAGGTGCGGGTCTCAAAGTGCGCGCTCCAAAAGGGTCAACTCGCTGTGAGACGGTGGCTTTGAGGATGTTGCCGTTTCTCGCCATGTGACACTCTCATCAGACGCCGGCCTTTTATCGCCACATAGGCAAAGGCGAATACTGGTTCGTCCGGGGCCAACTACCTTCTGCCCTGCTGTTTTGGTGCAATGTCACACGGCCCGGGAGGAAGTGCTTGCAGTTTGAGCCAAGAAATTACATGATCTGCTGACCTCAGGAGGCATCTCATGTCCGAACACCGGAGGTGCGTCTCACTTTGGGGCCAAACTCAAGCCTCACATGTGCAAAGCGTGTGTTCCATATCTCGAGCCTCACGGCGGCAAGCGGTTTTTGCGGCTTTGCGGCAACAAAGATGTGGTCAATATATTCAAAGACCTCATTGACAGGCGAAAAATGGAACCTGATTGCTGTCGGACATTGCGAGGGTTGGCAAAATGGTGGTTCCTTTCTTCACCCATCCTGCCCCGTGAGCTTGGCACGCCACGTAAACACAGCCATGCGACCAGCGGTCATGTGGGGAAACCGGGATCCAATTTCAACAATCCCAATGCAGTGGGGCAACATGTGCACTATAAATACTGAAAGGTGATGGTCCCTCATAAAAAAGTAAAGTACAAAATTGCAGGTCTGGGGATTGCTAGCTGCATGTGTTTGGCCATTGGTCTCTTGAGCAAAGCCAAGCAGCCATCCACCCAGTTCAGCAGCCGACCATGCAGAACATGGACAAAAAGGGGTCAGCTGCAGCCAGCAAAGAATGAAGCGTGCTCAAATTGCTTGCACTGCAACACCTGGATTCACTGAGGGTCGGGGTACCCGAGCACACCGAACGGGCCCTCAATCATTCTCAAGTTCGATCCCCCATGCAGCCCCAGCCAGAAATCGCCAACTTTTTCCACCCAGCCAATGGAGACGCCGATGCGTGCAGCACAGCACCTCAGCAACAGCCCCCTCCTGCAGATGAGGATTTCGCCCCCAACGCCGGTCCAGACACAATATCAACAAAAGCAATGCATCCAGAGAAGCTACCTGCGTCTCAAAGTATTTAGACCTCTGTTGCTCGAAGAACCTCCTCCCCGGAATCTGCTTGTTTCAGCCCGTGCTCAACCTCACTTTCCAGCCGGTCCATACTCCAAACAGGTCGTGACGGAAGGGCACTGAATTTTCCAACGAAAGAGGTGTCACAATTACCATGTGTCGAAGGTAGGTAAATGCCTCCAAACGTTTGGTTTCGGTGGCTGTGGTTTGCAGTAATCAAACCCGGAGGGCTAGTTCGAGGCATTCCCCAAAAGGCCTCTTGTTCTGGAGCGCCAAGCTCCCCCGCCAACCGGAACAGCCAACAGCAGACTTGGCTGCCTGTTGGTGCAAGCAATTCTCCTAGACTAAATTGGTCTTGCCCAAAAAGTAGAAGGTCAGGGAGTGAGTTCATGACGAGGATACACACCTGGCAAAATGTCATTACAAGCGCGCCAGTTTCCAAGAAAACATCCTCGCCCCGTACAGCCGTTGAATGCGCTGTGGGAATGGCCTACACCAGGTTGTTCTATATTTCCCCTTAAAACATCACCTTAGCAGGGAAAGCCAACCTTAAATCGGCCACAAAGGTCATTGAGTGCTGCTTAAAAACACAAAAATGGACATATGGGTATGCGTCGAAATAGGACCCTGAAAAAAGCAGGCGGTTTTCTTAATTTCTCTGTAAAAAAACTGTCTCTCAAAAAAAAAAAAACAGCCCGAAAAGGGTTAAAAAACAGCCCGAAAAGGGTACCCTCAAAAAGTGACACCCAAAAAGGGACACCCGCGACGTCTTTCCTCCAGCCACAAGCACTGAGAGCCCACGCGTCGCCAAAAGCTTGACTCAAAGCGTGGAGTTAGCACCCTAGCCGCGCGCCAGAGTTGTTCGTCCAAAGATATTATATGCACAAACAAACAAGCAAACAAACAAACAAACAAACAAACAAACAAAAAAAAACAAACAAACAAACAAACAACCAAACAACCAAACAACCAAACAACCAAACAAAAGAATGAACAAGCAAGCAAGCAAGCAAGCAAGCAAGCAAGCAAGCAAGCAAGCAAGCAAGCAAGCAAGCAAGCGAGCCAGCAAGCAAGCAAGCAAGCACGCAGGCAAGCAGGCAGGCAGGCAGGCAGCAAGCAAGCAAGCAAGCAAAAAACAACCGCAAAACAAAAACGAAACAACCTTGCGGCAAAACAAAGCAAAACAAGGCAAAACTAAAACGGACAAAGTCAACAAAGCCAACCAAATCAACAAACAAACAACCAAACAAGCAAACAAGCAAGCAAACAAACAAGAAAAAACATGCAAAAAAATGCAAACGTGCAAACGCTCACTTGTTGATGTGTGCATGTATGCAAAGTATCGGCTTGTTCATTTATGTGGATACTTCTTGACATCATAGCCATTATCGTAATTCTATAGTCTTTATCCGGCCCTGAGCCAATATCAAAGGCAACGCGGATCTGTGCCTCCTCAGAGCCGGAAATCGGATTCACGATTTGAGCGGGGTCGATAAGTCCGCTGACCGTCATAAAGGTTTATGTGGGGACTTTGATAGAGTCCCAAGTCAAGTGGCAAGCTGACAATTGGCGTTGATCTGGGCACTGCTCATGTCCTGTTGGATCCATGTTTCCATGCAAATCACAAGGTCCCCAGTCCTTGCGCATGCCCCCTTTGGCCACTCTTCTGAACCAAGGGGGGTCGGCACCTTTTGTGCACGAAGCCATTGGATGCTACCTGGAAATGACTGTTTTTGTTGAATGCCACCCTGGGAACCCTCTCGAGCCGCACACTGGTGTGTCAGAGTGTGCTCCTTAAGCCCAAGAAAGTGGCCATTGGAAGCCAACCCTCTCAACTCTCAACCACCATCGGCTGAAACTTGAAGGATTCTGTGTCTGCCTTTTTTAAAGACGACTGTACAACCATACTCTTCAGAGTATCACTTTCTTCAGAAATGCACCAACGTCTCCATGGCACGGCTATTTTGGACATGGGATCGGAGCCATGGCCGACACTCTCCATGCGGTCCCAAACATCAACCTACAGTTGCTTTGTGCAACTACAAAGAGTGAAGACTAGTCAAACATCCGAGCAATCCCTTCAAGCATTGGCTAGTGGCCTACCCAAATATGTAAAACTCCCGAAACCAGAATCTTCATAACAACCTGAGCTTGTTTCGCCCAGGTTGTTCTCAGTGCAAATCCGACCATGGCCACTCAAGTATCTGTTTGGGTCAGGTGCTGGCGCGTGGGTTTTGGGGGCAGAATTTGCGCGCACCGCCCACCGCCCCGGCCTTTGAAGCCTCCTCATCCTCATCTGTCTCACTCGCGTCCCCTGAAGTGAAGACTCGGCCGGCTCGGCCGGCTTTGATTCCAAAGAGTCCATGGGGCACCCCTTGTCAAAACACGTTTAACCACTGTCTAAACAACCTCCTGTTGGTTCCCTGAGGGCACCAGGGTAGTCTTGTTTACACATGTCCGTCGCAAGCCAACCTCTTGGGTTAACATCTTCCTTTTGAATAGATCTTGCCACTAGAGCCCCCAGGGTAATGATGCCTCCGAAGCTTCAAGAGCCAAGGCTATCCAGTGCATGAAGCCTTGACAGCTATATATATATATATATATATACATTCGTGCAAGCGTGTCAACGAGAGAGCTTGCAAACAGTTGTTGCATACGCTGACCGAAAAAAACGGCTGCCACACAAGCTGCCGCAGCGCTGGCCAAACTGTGCATCCCGAGTCCTTCAAAGAGTAACAAACTCTTGTCCAGCTTTTCAGTCAGCGCCCAGGGGAGTATTCAAAGCTTGTGGCTTTCCTTCAGAATGAGCATCGGCACTCATTTGGAGCAACCTCAACGTCACTCCTTCGGCTCATGGTTACTCGCTGAAGCCTCACAAGGGTTCCCTGAATTCCTCTCGTCACTCTCAAGGTCAGCCCTCAAGTGATGAAAAAGAACTTCACTCCCAGAAATATGTCCAAGAGCGCAACATGTACTCACCTTTCATCAAGTCAGCAGGGGAATCACTTGCAGCACAGCGAAGAAACCGGGCCGACAGGCATCTTAAAGCCCCGATTCCGACCACCGCAGTCAGAGGGGTTTGCATGTTGGAAAGCCCCGTCGAAAAGCCCCAAGGACAGCAACACCTCGAAATGGTTCATGCACTCCATTGAAAGGAGCCTGTATTTGAGTTCAAAGGAAGCTGCAGAAACTGAACCGGGAGAAAATTCGGGATTCGCCCAGTCTTTCCCGCCTTGGGAATCCGGGCTCCCACTCTCGCCCTGCTCTTCTTCCTCATCTTTATCGTCCTCATCCTCTCCGTCGTTTGTTTCCTCATCCTCCGCCGCACCTGCCACTTGTTTGCAATCATGCGGGATCCCAGCGGGTCCAAGTGCCTTTCATCTCAAGCGTAGTCGAAGAGAGTGACATGTTGCCATGCGTCAAAAGCCCGTACCCCCAGTGAACATCCCAAGCCCCACTAAAATAGACTAAAATGGGTGGTGCACCTACCCCAAATGGTACCATTGGTTTTGACCCACAGCCACATGTTGCCAAACGCGGGAAGTATGAAGCGCTTGGACTTCCTTCTTCGTCCTACGTCTTAGGGTGGGTAGCTTAGAGCCTCTCGCCTCTCGCCTCTTGTTTGGTGGATGTCTGGTGATTCAGCACTGCAAAACACGTGGGCGCAGCATTGCTAAACGAAAATGGCTCCTTGGGCCGAACATCCCAGGCCAAACCTAGCATTCAGGAGGCTGCAGGACTTTCTACTGACCCCAGAGCGCTGCCTTACATGGCAACTGTGGTACGCGGCTTGCAGTGCACGACCCTTGTGGCGATTGTCCTGGGCAAAGCATTAACTTTCTGAGAACAGCCTGTCTCCAACGAAAAACCATGCATCCATTCAAACGAGGGTCACCGGAATTGAGGACACCCCACCACTCCCAGGCCCACATTCAGGAGACTCAGAGCTTGGGTTTGCCCAAGTGGATTGTCAAAATCAGGTCTCAAAAACCACTCGATCCACCCACCCTGCCCCGAGGCCTCCTGAACTTGCCGTGGCTATGGGCTGCAACTTTGGCACCGCGGAGACCTGGGCTATCCATGCCATGTCGCCAGCTTGGTCACTGGCGCTTTTCCCTGGTGTCCATCAAGAACACAAACAAACCACTTGGAGTCAAGGATGCGCCAAAGATCAGCCAGAGCCCTTTAGGGTTAAACATTCTTTGGCGAATGGCAAAACAGGAAACTAGCTGCCAAGCGGCCGGCACAAAGGGCCTTGGCTTCCTTTTCAGTACCCATTTTGCTGCCAGCCCCCGAAACTGGTCAGCCCATTTGGCCAACCTTCGCAGGGCGCCCCCACGTTCTTGAAGACTGCCAGCTCCTCCTGCACCATCTCCTGCAATGCCAAATGACATCCAAACAGATTGCACCTTGGGTAACATGAATCAGTCTCACCAAATGCAAAGCTTGAAGAACCCGGTTTTTGTTTGTTTAGACCGTCGATTGACATCTATCCATGGTTGGAAATCGCCGAACGGGAATGGGGTGAGACCCCAGTCCCATGAGATTGACATGGCAAAGCCGGCGAGCACTTTTTGTCGAGACCCGAGAACTCTGATCAACGCACAGTTTTCGGGGGCTGATAGGGTGTAATGCTTACACTGCTCGCATTGCATCCACTCCCTTTTTTCAGAACCCTCGCGCGAAGTTGACCCCTTCGAATCCGCGCGCGCAACTGGGGCCCAGCTGGAAGCGGCAAATTAGGCCGCTGGCAAGCGCATCTTAAACTACTCAAATCATTGGACAAGCTCAACTCATCATCAGCAGCAGCAGCATCATCAGCAGCAGCAGCATCATCCGCATCATCAGCATCATTGTCATTGTCACCTGGGATTATTGAAAAAGAAGCCATGGCCTGATCGATTCACCAGCTTTGCCCAAAGCTTTCCACTCTTACTCTCCAGGTAAACCCGAAGTGCCGAGGCTGAAACGACGGATGTTGGTGCTTGTGCACGTACGGCTTGCATCAGAGTCAAAAGTAGCAAACCCTCTTCGAATGGACCCTGAGGTTTTTCGTTCGGCAAACAGCCAAATATGATGCGCTCTGGGTCGACTCGCAAGTCCCAAAGAGAGGCGAATGGGGATGGTGCACGCATAACCCACACAGAGTTCGCGCATGCGAGCAAGGACGGTTCCCTCGTTGGTAAAGCTCGGCAAAGTCGTTTTCACGGTCTTTACTTTTGTTCACGGTTGCAACTTGTCCATGAACGAAAACAAACTGCTTTTTTCATAGCATGCCATGCCTGAACAGGTTCCAGCAGTCTGCGTTCGCAGTCCTGCTGTTCGGGGGCGTCACCCCCAAGTGATCTTGTATGTGCAGAAAGAATTCGCGGTTCTCTTCACAGGGCTGGTCTAGACTCTCCGTATCGTATCCGCATATTTAGCCGTAAATAACAACGTCTGAGCCCACAAAGACAGAGCTTGGTTCACGGCAGGCTCAGCGTCCAGTCCTTGGTGTCAGTGTTTTTGTCAGCGTCTTCGTCTCTTTCTGCTTCCTCCTCCTCGTCGAAATCGTCACCTTCCGCGATCGCGTCCTCTTCCGCATCTGCAGATCGGCACGGGACAAAGAGCCGAACAGGACTCTGCTGAACATTGGCTGGCCCCACTTTACCCTTCTCCAAATCAGCCTCAAACGGCAACAGGTTCGAAGCAAAAGCAAAATTAAAAATCAGTGCGCCCGGAAGGCCAAGACATCGAGCCCTTCCCCAGTTGGGAGTACGGCTCCTTTTTTAATGGCTTCCCCCAAGTCAAGCCCCTCACTTGACGACCACAAGGAACGCGGGTGGTCTAAAACCTCCGTTTCGATTTGGGCCCTGCGCACTTTGATGATTGCTTGATCCAAGGCGTGTGCTGCCAAAAGGGCTCCTTTTGAGTCGTGTGCAAACACTCACATTGCCAGCCAAATGGAGGTGCTTAAAGTGGTTCTAAAGGGAAATGTGGTCAGACCTCCGAACGAGCAGGCTTGTAGCACACAATGCTTTTGAGGAGTATATGCTACAAAAACTTCATCTGTTCCACTTGCTCGGTGGATCCCCCGATCTGCCAGTGCCCACATTCGAAGGCAAAACAGTTGTGCCTTAGAATGCAGAACCTCGTTGATGGTTTCAAGGGAATTCAAAGGCCATCAACGATGCATGTTGTAGAGTTCCCAATGTTGAGCGAAAACCCATCGTGAGGCATCCTGCCCAAGCAAGATGAAGGGTTGTTCTGGATCTTGATTCGGTGGCGGTTCGTGCTGTGCTGCTGGCCCCGGAAGACCAACCTGGGCCATCCCTCAACTCCCGGCCTGGAGGTGGCGCAGGCGCCTGGATGCGTCTGCCAAGGGGCTAGTGCCAACCGAAAACGCCTCTGATAGATTTCGGAAGAGGAAGAAGGGGATTCCTATTGACCCCTTGAGACGGAATCTCTAATGAAACCAAATAAATCACGAGGGCTTCCTACGCACCCACCGATTTCCAACGCTATGCCTGGTGTAAGGTCACAATTGGGATTGGCTACCCCACAACCGAAGCCCTTCTGGTGTTGCCCAAACAACACTGGAGAAGGAGTTGACACAATCCCGAGAGACGACAAGTATAACAATCAGCGCCGACAAGTGATCTGATATATTTTGTGTTTCAATACAAAGTGCTGCAGCAAATGCGGCTGTGTGGGTCACTCGAGTCATGAGCAAAACCTGGTCAAGGCCAGGGATCCCTACATTTCCCACCCAAACATTGCGCCGCTTCCGGGCGATTCCTTTTTGAATGACCATGAATTTGAATTGCATCCTCCATCCAACTGGATCCCTCAAGGGATGGACCTGAGCAAATGCCTGCGAACGACCCAGTTGCCCAGGCTCGTCGCTGTAAGGAACCGGCCAGTGTCACTTTTTCTATTTTGGTTGCCCCCATGGTGAAAGGCGTTCGTTGTGGCGCTCGGGACGCCCTAATCTGTTCACACCTTAGTTGAGACACAAATGAAATTATGGGAAGGCCCTGGCTCCAAAAGGTAAAGCCACCAGACGAAATATTTCGGGAACGCTGCTCCCCCAAACCGGCGAGCGGCGACCTTCGTCTCGTTGCCCGTGAGCACTGCCACCACTCGGTGCACCTGAACTGGAGCAGCCATGAGATGGTTCCTCCTGGTCTGATGGTCGCTTGTCAGGCTTGACCATGACCGCCAAGGAACTATCATGATCTTCGACAGGCAGTGCCATGGGGGTACAAACATTTAGTTGAAACAAGGAAGCCTTTCTACAGATCCGGGAGTCCATTTTGGTCACTAGATGGCTGAAAAGGCCACTGCGGAAATTGAGACGGGGCTGGATAGTCAAAAAGGGAGAAGGCAAGGTTCAACTCACTCTGTAGTGCACAATCAAGTTTACACATCCCGTGGTGCAGTGCGTGCCCCGATGAGGTTTGAACAGTTCCACTTCGAGTTCGAAGTCACGTTCATGCACAGGAGGGTGGGGGGGGGGATCAGTTCGAGTTTGACCTCGAGTTCAAGTTCGAGAACAGGGGATGGGGGCGCTCGAGCCTCACACGGGGGGGGGTCTGTTCGAGTTCGACTTCGAGTTCCAGTTCGAGCACAGGAGACGGGGTCAGTTCTCGCGCTCAAGCCTCGGGCAGGGGGGGGGGGTCAGTTCGAGTTCGAGTTCGACTTCGAGTTCCGGGCTCGCGCCTTGAGCCGGGGGGGGGGGGTCAGTTCGAGTTCCGGGTTCGATTCGAGTTCGAGTTCGAGTTCAGGTCGGGCTCGCGCTGGCGGGTCAGTTCGAGTTCGAGTTCGGCTTCGAGTTCGAAGTCAGGTTCAAGCAAGCACCGGGGGGGGGGGTCAGTTCAAGTTCGACTTCGAGTTCAAGTTCGAGAGTTCGAGGTCGGGCGTGTGCCGTGTGCCATGAATCTCGCGCTCATGAGTCATGGTCCCTGGCGTACCAACAAAGCACTGCGAACTGCCTGATGGCTATGCGATTCAGCAAGATGCAACTGTGTGGAGCTTTTTTTGTTTGCCTTCTCTTTGTCAGCACCAGCAAATAGGGGCCTACGTAGCCCTGCCATGCATCAAACCTGCGCTCATGCTGTTCGCCTCCTCTTAGTAGCACAGGCATCCTCCAAGCACTGCACAACTGCCTGATGGCCCTCCCCAACAACAGAATGCAATGGTGTGAAGCCCTTGTTGGTCACGTTCTCTTTGTCAGCACCGGCATCCAACAAGCACTGCACAACTGCCTGATGCCCCTCCCCAGCAGCAGAATGCAACGGTGTGAAGCCCATGTTGGTCACGTTCTCTTTGTCAGCACCGGCATCCAACAAGCACTGCACAACTGCCTGATGGCCCTCCCAAGCAGCAGAATGCAATGGTGTGAAGGCCATGTTGGTCACGTTCTCTTTGTCAGCACCGGCATCCAACAAGCACTGCACAACTGCCTGATGCCCCTCCCCAGCAGCAGAATGCAACGGTGTGGCGCCATCATTGTCTGCCTTGTCTTTGTCAGCACCGGCATCCAGCAAGCAATGCACAACTGCCTGATGGCCCTCCCCAGCAGCAGAATGCAATGGTGTGAAGCCCATGTTGGTCACGTTCTCTTTGTCAGCACCGGCATCCAACAAGCACTGCACAACTGCCTGATGGCCCTCCCCAGCAGCAAAATGCAACGGTGTGGCGCCATCATTGTCTGCCTTGTCTTTGTCAGCACCGGCATCCAGCAAGCAATGCACAACTGCCTGATGGCCCTCCTGTGCAGCAAGATGAAACGGTGTGGCGCCATCATTGTCTGTTTTCTCTTTGTCAGCACCAGCATCCAGCAAGCACTGCACAACTGCGTGATGACCCTCCCGCGCGGCAACATGCAAGGGTGTCAAGCCGTCGCAGTGTGTGGCCTTGTCTTTGTCAGCACCGGCATCCAACAAGCACTGCGCAACCGTTTGATGGCCTTGGTGTGAAGCAAAATGCAGCGGCGTGGCGCCCATATTGTCTACCTTGTCTTTGTCAGCACCTGCGTGTAGCAAGCAGTGCACAACTGCTTGATGGGCCTCCTGTGCAGCAAGATGCAATGGTGTGGCGCCCTCGTTGGTCGCCTTGTCTTTGTCAGCACCGGCGTCTAGCAAGCACTGCACAACTGCTTGGTGGCCGTGCCATGCAGCAATAATCAATGGTGTGACATCTGTATTGGTCGCCGTGTCTTTGTCAGCACCGGCATCCAGCAAGCACTGCACAACTTCCAAATGGCCATTTAGAGAAGCATTGAACAAAGGTGTCGCATGGCTGGTGCCAGCATTGGGATCATGAGGCTTCTCCAGCAACTCTAGCACATGTGGTGCGTTGCCTGTTGCAGCCGCTTGCAGCAAGTCGATGCCAGTTGCCAATCCGTCTGATTCACCAGTCGCTGCTTCAACATATTGCCGTTGAATTGCCGTCAGGCACCCAGCATTCTCCCACGGAGTCTCTGGCCCCAACATGCCTAGGTCGCCAGCCAGCGCTAGCTGCCTGAAGTTCGGCAAAAGCAATCCTTACTTGGCATGAGAAGATGGACAGCACCATGTGAATTGTTGCTATTTAATGACCTTCAATAAAGGAGCACAAACAAATGCAAAATCGGGTACCAATCGGCAAACGGGAATCTCTTGGCCAGGTGGCGTCGTAGCATGTTAAAAAAACAAACCCCACCTTCCTGTCCGCACAGCTCGTCCCGCCACAAAGAATACTCTGCCGTCGTCATTGCCTCCGTGCCATCTAGCAAGCGAACGCACGCCATGATTGAATTGGACACGCCTGCGCTCGAGCTCAATGCGCCTCATGTATTGCATAAGAATGCTTGCAGCAATTTGTTAACACCCTACGATAAACGGAAACAAGTAGATTCTTGCTTGGCCATTCCAAAAGGTGAAACATCTCAGCCACCCCTCTCAGCCACCCCATCCCAAGTAGGCGCAACTCAAGCTCCAGGCTTCGTAATCTACAATTATTCCTACTAATTCACGAAGCTCATCCCTGGGGTCTGCGGTGAATTTGGGGGCCGGCCCTTCGCGTGGTTGAAAGAAAGATGCGAGGGAGATCTCTTGCATTGACTTCCAAGTAACAGTACATATAATATACTACACATGTTTGACTTCTATTCGCCTCGGCCCCCAGGGCCGGGAAGCGGTCAGACCCCTTCAGAGCCTCTTCGGGATCTTCTAAACCCCATCCCCAACCCTTCCCCAATTCAGAAATTTGCATCTTCGCTTGGCCGACCATTCTGTAGCTCTCTACCTTGGAAACCAGCTCACGCATTTCGGCGCCAACTCACCCACTAAACGCAACCACAGCACAGTATATACCTCAAGAACTGAGCTCGAGCTCGCGCTCGAGTTTCGGGCAGGGGCTCGAGCCTCAGACACCCCGGGGGGGGTGAGGGGGGGGTCAGCTCAAATTTGACTTCGGCTTCGTGTTCGGGCAATTTGGGTTCGAAATCGGGTCGGGTTCAAGGCTCGGGCATCGGGGGGGGGGGGTGAGGCCCACTGCCCCAGGTGCCGGTGGATTGTCTTGTGGATAATCCTGTAAGCGGCCTGCTAAGGTTCTTTTGCTTCACGCGATCATGAACGATGCAATGATATACAAAAGGGGCCTTGAGCCAAGTGTTGCGGGAGATCAATTGGTCTGAGAACCAAACACAAAACAGACACAAATTTCTTTTGATCTCCAGCACTAAGTATGAAATACTATTGGCTTCATGGCCTTTGGCCGTAGCCTTGATGTATGCCGTAGCCATGCTGTATGCCGTGGCCATGTGTATTAAAAAATGCCGGATTCATTCTCTTTTCTGCTCGGATGAAATGTCTTGGCTTTCGAAATGGAAAACACTATGTACTGCTTCTTTTTGAGATACCTAGATGTATCAAAGGGTGATGTACAACGCTATGTACACGCGGGACGACTGTGAAACTATTGATCTCTCACTCATGGTATAGTCTTGTAGACGGCGAGGATCAATCATCTGAATTGAGTTCGTGGTGCTGAACGTATGAATCTTCCTGGTCAGTCGGATCGACGATACCATCGGCGGCTGCTGTCGGATTGACTGCCATAGTCTCCATAATCATTCCAGGTCGAGTTGCTATAGTCCTTCCACTGCTTCTGATGTCCCCACTGCTTGTTGTAGTCCTTGTACTCCTGCGGGGTCCAGGCTTGTTTCTTCTTGATGTACTCCTGGTATCTCTCAGAGCTTCGTTGCCTGGTTGCAGATTTGCTCCGGATGTAAACCATGAGAGGACTGTGAGAGTCGGAGTCCTGCGAGCCATTCATGAACATGTCATTGTTCACGTGCTTAAAGCGCTCTGCGGATGAGACCTGGTAATCGAATATGGCCTTGGTTGGGTGGTTCCGCATGAATTCCAGTTGTTCATCATCCATGCCGTTCATCTCGTCCTTCCGGAAAGCCTGCTGGATGTTCGTTTTGCCCCATCCAAATACGAAAGTCATCATCACATCTGGGAATGTTCGATCATATCCTGATCCACACTTCATGTACAGGTGATGACGGACAATGGATTTTAGGGTGCACGAAGTCTCCATTGCATACTCCATTCTGTCCACGAGTGGCAAATCTTTCGTTTCATTCCACAGTCTCTGATATGCTCTCATGAGGATGTTCACGAGACCGTTGGCCGGATTGAAGACGTGCTGGAGTTTGCTGTAGGTGTTCGCTGATTTGTTGGCGTCTCCGGTGATCGCATCGCATCGGTACAAAGTCACGAGCGGCATGATTTCATTTTGAAGATCTTCCCTTGCTGCTCCATGGCTAATTGAAGGATGGATGTGGAAAACTCCAATGGTAGCGAATGGGAGATCTGCCCTCGTTATGTGGCGGTCGTCATACTCGTGGAGTGACTTGTTGGATGATTTCGGGATCATGCCACGAAACTCATCACTCTGCTCGATATGCAGAACGACGATCTCCTTGTCTCGGCCATGTCCTTGGACAATGGTGCGTGTTGGCAATCTCGGTCCAATGTACTTCTTGGATTCAGTAAACATGGATGGTCCTGTGGTTGCCAAGCAATCCGAGGTCGGAATTTCGTATTCGGGATCAGTGCAACTTCCTTCAGTTCCGAAGAAACATCTGAACCTTCCGAATGTGGTTCCCCAATTCTGGCTCTTGGTGGAAATGTGTCTTGCCAGAAGTTCCACTCTTGCAGAAGGTCCGCCACGGACAAAGCATGCGATCGGTCTGGATGACCATTGCTTGATCACGATGCCCTTGTAACCGTATCGGATGAACGTCTTGATGAATGCGTCTGCTTCATTCAGGCATAAGATGTGTGCCCTGTTCTGCATCATCATCTTTACGATCGGTCGATCCTTCATCGGCATGTTGTACACCTCCCTGTTGTCCAGCTTTGGATTCCTTGTGAGGTTTCCATGGTTCAGGGTAAGCATGTTGATCGCTATGGATGAGGTGAACTCATGCATCTTGAGATAGTCCACAGGAGGACGGTCGGTCGGCTGCATCAGCGGCTCGGATGATTTCCGGGTCATCATGTGACCTGAGCTTCTTCAATCCAAGCGGAAGCTTTATCGGATATCCGGATCCTGGTTGAGCTTGCTTGTACTCGTCAGTGGTGGGACATTCTCCTCGATGAGGGAAGTAGAATTCTTCTTCTCCGAGATTGACATCGGGATCGACATGTGCCAATGAGGCTCTCTCGCACTCTGTCAAGTTGGGATGAGCTCTTCTTGGATCTTTGTTGAACTTGTTCATGAAGCGGGAGAGGTTTGCCTTGGTCTCCGCGAGCTCTTCCTCTGCGTCCTTTTTGTTCAAACCTGTTTCGAGATAGATTCCCTTGAGTTCTTGGATGAACTCATCTAGGTTCTCTGAACTGTGATATTCCACGATGACTTTTGGCTTGACGGATCTTTCCCCGGAGGGTTCCATCGTCTCTTCTTCAGCTTCGTCCTGATCGGTGGAATGCCGTCTCTTCTTGGTCTCTGAGGAAGTATCTTTTTCCTTGCTGTGCTTGGTGGAATTCACATAATTGAAGAAGGCATCGGCAAATTCGCGGATCTTGGTGTCGTGCATCTCGTAATCTTCATAACTGAGATGCTTCTTCATGATCCACTTGTTGCTCGCCATGAGGCTGCCATCAGGTTCAAATGCTGCAACAATGTTTCTTGCCTCGATGGTTTTGTCTGTCAACGCTGTTCGCTCTTCGGAGAGTCGGATGCCATAGTCTTGGTCCTTGAGGAATGCAAGGATCAACAGTGCATCTCTTCCTGCTGGCACATGGGTCAATGCGGCTTCTGACTCATCGTCGTCAAGGATGACGTCATCGATGCATGCCATGTGGGACTGGGATTTCCCAGGTTTGAGCCCGTGCTCCATGATGCTGAAGAGCTGATTTCCATAGGTTGCATGGAACATGAATGTGATGGGCTTCTTCGCGAACGGCTTGATTTTTCTCTCTTCTTCAAAGGATGGTGGTGCCGGCCTTCGCATTCTGTGCTTGGGCTGAGCTGTGCCATCATCTTCATGAGGCGCCTCGGATCTTGACGGATGCGGACTTGGCGGAATAGATCCCGTTGGTAGATCATAGTCCGGTTCGTCGTGTTGAGGCTTTTTCTGCTGCTCAGAGTACAGGGGTCGTCCAAAGGATTGGATCTCGACTTGTCGTGTGTGTCCGCTGTTGCATCTCACGTAGAACTCCATCTCTGGATCGACATAGAATTCCTTGCCATCGGGCCTGAGTGCATTTTGTGCGGATCTTGTGGTGAGCTTGTCGATCCATCGATTCCTTGGAACAATTTCTCCCCGTGCCTTGCGCTCCTTATATGGCCCGTCCACGGATGGAAATACGAATGCAATTTCGAAACGTGATTTTCCATAGCTCGGGAACATAGCCATCAAGAGAAGTCCTGGCTTATTTCCAATGAAGTTCCTGGCATGTGTGATGCAGGTCAATGCGTCATAGAGCTCGACGGATCCATCAGGACCCATGTCCACTTGTCGTCTGCATTCCTTATGGATTCCATGCCTTGGATCATGTCGAAGACATCCGGAAAATGATCTGCTCATTCTCTCAATTCGCCAGAGGATGAGATCTGTGATCTGTTTCGCCTTGGATGGATCCATGCGGAAGTATTTGCAAACCTGTTCGACATTCTGGACGGTCTTCTCGAGATCAATGTTGCCGTTGTGGCATACCATCGGGATGATGTCGGTTCCGTAAACTTCGGATTGAGCATTGGTGTAGCAGCAGATGCTGTAGACCTTCTTGATGAAGTCCATGTATTGCTTCTCCGTATGAGGTCCTTCACCTTGGAGTGTTGGCTGCCAGTAATCGTTGAATCTGGCCTTCAACCAGAATACCTTAACTCCATGTGGTCTCTCATGCTCAGGAACGAAGTGGAAATCCGGATTGACATCGAGGATGGTTGAGCATTCCCTGTAGTACTCGTACACAAAATTCAGGAATTTTGAGTTTCCGAAAGGTCCTGGGTGTACGGATTCCTTCTGGAGGCTGATGTTTGTATCCGATCCATATGTTACAAACCACCGATCATTGGATGTGAGAACAGGCCGCATCACTGGTCGCCTTGGAAGTGCAGGTCGATCACCAGGATGATTGTCGGATTCCGTCTCTTCATCCAGGATGTTCTTTGGTGCTGGCTTGACCTTGGAGACAAGCCTCAATGCTGGTGGCGGTGACTTTGGAACAAGTTTCGGATGCGGCATCGCCTTTGACGTAGGCCTGCCTGCGGGAGGATGCCCTTCTTCATCTGAACCATCGTCGTCGGAATCTGGATCATAATCAACCTGCTCCATGTTGACATTCTCGGGTTGCTGAGAGGCGGATGGATTCTCATCGGCGACTTGCTCCATGGGGCAGTCTGATGTCTCATCTTCCTCATCACGAGCAGGGGATTCCTTCAACGGTGATGCCCGTCTCTTGATCATTGGCTTTGGCACAGGTGCCGCGGCGCTGGATCGTCCGAAGATCATATTGAGAATGGGCATGTCTTCGAAGTGATCGAGCATACAAGATTGCAAAGGTCGGATTGGTTGTAAACCGAAAGTGGCTGCGGATGCAGACACATATTTCTTGAGATTCAAAATGGGTCAAGTGCAAACACGCGCATCACGGATTTGAGGAATTGAAAATATGCAAAACGGAAAAACTCATGCATCAGAATTCGTGGACATGCGGATCATGCCCAGGTTCCCCAATAAGCAAACATGGATTCTGCTATACCGACTCCTGCAAAAGCAATGATGTCGGGTCCGTGCTTCGTGTTGTGTGCTAGCCACTCAACCAAAAAATGCCTTGTTCTGCAACATGGTACGGAAGGGTGGATGTGCATCTACATTCAAGAGATTGCCGGTGAGGACGGCCTTGATGAGCTCGTCTGCTTTAGCTGAATGCTTGGTCAGCGAATCTGCCAGACAATCTTCACTCCGTACATGTGCAAGGTCGTGCATCTGTCCACTGTTGCTTTCCTTTCTCAACATCTGGATCAAATGCATTGTTTCTTTCTGTTCCGGTTGATGTGTTGTGGATGCTGTGGTGACAAGATTGTTCGCATCAGTGCGGATGTGTACATCTGCAATTTCGCCCGTTATGTCTGACCAGAGGCCGCGAAGAAATAATGCTGAACCGTAACAACGCATTAGTCCGTGCAACTCTGCAACAGTAGTGGACATGGTTGTGGCGGTGATCTTGTGCGTCTCATAGTCGACCAGTGAGCCTCTCGAGTTCGATGAGCCCTGGCGAAGATCTCTTTGTTCTGCAAGAAAAAATAACATGCGCACGTTGGGATGACTTATCCTCGTTGTTGCGATAGGATGCATCTGGATAGCCAACTATGCGTGTCTTGCCACGAAGGGGCCAGAATCTCATGCTAAGCGGGATGCTTTTGATGGTTCTGACTGTCTTATTAATGGCGCGAACGTCCTCAATGGTCGGTGATGATGCCTTGGATGCACACCTGGAGAATTGATAACCAATGTGGAACTGCGTTCGCGACTGTAACCAGTTGATCTGACCTAGGACACTTCTGTATGCAGTATGCATTTGTGGAGTAAGAGGAGTGTCGTCCTTCAGGTGTTTGTCAAAAGTGATCTCCTGCAGTTCGTCGATGGCAACATTCTGATGAACATTGATGTACCAACCGTGCTTGTCATCTTGCTTCCATTGGATGCGCTGTCCTACGAAGAGGCAATCATTTTTGTCCTCGGAACCAACCTGAAAATCTTTCCGAAGTCGTCCCATGATTTCCTTCTCGAACACGTCATCCCCCGTCATAAGAAGATCATCTACATGAAGAGACAGTGCTCCATGAACTTGTCGATTCTTGGCATTGTTACCAGAAACAGGATCCATGAGGTAATCAACTGCTCCTTCGAGATCGAAAATTGTGGATGACTTCTTTTCACTCACCAATGCGGGCTTCGGAAGCTGCTTGCCGTAGTACACGTATGTACAACGGTCTGCCCGGGTTGGCACCAGTCCGTAGGAACGAAGTGCCGAGTCAAGGATGTTCCACCATCTGCGGGGTGCGTCATTCAGCCCGTAGGCAGGCTTCTTCATGCGCGCTCCAATGTGTGGTGGATATCCCATTTCAGGAGGTATCTGACAAATGATGTCACGAGACTGATCGTATGCTTCGCCTTGGAGAAATGCTGTCTTCAAATCCATGTGGAATATATTCCAGCCTTTATTTGAGGCTGCTTGGATTGCAAGGCGGAAACCACTCCTGGATGCAGCAGGACTGTCTGTCTGCTGATCATTCTTCTGCTTGTCTTGGAAGCCTCGGAGGACCCAGCGAGCCTTGGTCTTCAGGAAGTTACCATCCTTGTCTCGCTTCAGGGTTAGAACCCAGCGACCGGTGACCCAGTTCCTGACCTGAATCTTGCGTGTGTCGACTAAGTCGAACACTTCATTGTCAAGCCATGATTTGCACTCAAGCTGCTTGGCTTCAAGGAATTGCTTCTGATAAGCTCTTATTTCCGTGGCTGTAGCTTCCTTCCGCTTCTTGCCAATGAGTGCGGATGTGGATGAAGCCTTCAAGGATTCTTGCTTGGATGAATACAGAACTAAGAGTGCACGGTCATCGTCGGTCATGTTCTTGCATAACTGGTCAACATGATTCTGATCTGTGTATTTCTGATGAGAGAATCCGCATCGGGGCGATGGGCTGAAGGTCCCTTTCACACGTCCAAGAAGGACAGGGTTGCCTTCGATATCTCTCGGAACCGTAAAGGATCCGGTGTTCGCACAGATCTTCTGTTCGGCTGTCATGAGTGACCAATGCGCTTCATCTAGAACGAGATCAGCTTGGTGATCATCGTAGGATCTGGTCCTCTGAGAGTCTTCTTCTGAATCTCCATCTTCCTGGTCAGTGTATCTCATGGTTCTTTCTGAACTTCCAGTGCCGGATGAGGTTGGAACATGAGGAATCAGTTCTTCCTCACTTTCATATTGGACTGGCAAATTCGCTGGATTGTTCGGATTATAATTAGATGAAGATGCAGGATCATGTCTGGGAGAATGCCCAGGTGACTCATCATTGTCATCTGGCTTCTTCTTCTTCCCAGTCTTCTGCTTCTTTGATGGGCTGCCGGTTGTTTCTTCTTGCGCAAGTGTTGGCAGTTCAAGATCTTCATCTTGTTCTTCTGCTTCGGGATTTGTAAGAATCGCAGGTGGTGAAGGTACCACGACAGTCGGAAGAATTGGCTGAGATGATTGCGACTGTGACGGCAAAGAGACATCACCCCCCAGTCGATTGAGTCCACTTGAGGATGAAAGCCGTTTAAGCGCTGCATCTCCTCCGCCAGGCTTGTCGTGTGGCGGTAGTGGAGGATCCACTGGACTGTCTGGTGACACACTGCGTGGTGCTGGCGGCATGGGATGATCAGGCTGATGTGGAGGATCCGGAGGAGGATCTGACATGTTCTCGTCCGGTAGCGTTGGAGGTCTTGGATCAGGCATGGGATGGTCCGGTTGATCAGGTGGCTGCTGCGTGTCAGGTTGTTGAGGTGCATCCGTTGGATCCAATGGATCCGTCTCGATGGGCATCGGCCTGATGGCCGGCGCATCGGTGAACGACTGATGAACGGATGAAAACATCACAGCATGCCAAGTCTTCGGATCATACTTCTCCCAATTGCATTTTGACGCAGGCAAGACCCAAATTCTATTCAGCTGATCAGGCTGCCAGAAGGATATGATTGCATCGTCCGGAGGTGACGTAATAGGCATATTGATGCCAATGGTGTGGACGTATGCGGTGCATGCATCATACTGAGTGGATGAGATGCACAATTGTCTCAACTTCTTACAGCCATTCCACATGTTCTGACATCGCCAGTCATTAGGATCTTGCTTGAAGATATCGATTTCAGTCCCAGGCGGGTACTGCTTCATCGTCTTCTGGAACTTCTGAACTAGCGGATCCTGGATGACTAATGGTTGAACGTCCTTGTTGAACGGCAGGTCTTGGATTCTGACTGCAAGACTGCTGCTGGTCATGTTGAACTCCTTGTCAATGGCTTCCATCTAATGGTTCAAAAAGGTCCTCCAAGAGGTACACCTCATTGTCAAGCGGTTTCACCTGCAAGTGTCGTAGGAGGATGTGCGCGAGATCCTGACAGAACTGGTAAGGATACACCTGTGCCAGTTTGGTGCTGGTTCCGAAGGTACCAGCGTTTCCCTCTAGGGGTTGGTGTTCATGCTGGACTGAGCTGAAAAAAATACACCTTCTGAAGATCGGTCTCATGACCTCGGAAGGTAAACAGTGCATCAAGCTCGTGGGCTTGAGACTTCTGAGCCCGGATTCAGGATCTTTAAGTCCGTATGCACAGAAATGGAAATCTCCCCAGGTCACGGATGGATCTGAAAACAATTGTTGCATGCATATCAGATACCATACCCTGGGTGTCTGAGGATTTTCGATGATGAAGTATCTTCTGTGCTTCAACTGATATCGCGCAATGGATGCCACAAATTCAACCATGGGAAGGTAGCGTCTCCGCTTTGATGTTCTGCATATTTCACCATGGTCCACAGACCGGTGCCATAAGGATGACATCGGTGCTTGTTCCCTGATGATCTCCATGATTATGTGTCGTCCCTTGGATGTCATTACATCGAACCCTGTGCGGATGTCTACGGGAGTCCCAACCTTAAGACCTGACAGTGCACAGCATTGACTAAATCTGGCACTTCCTGCAAAGATCTCGAGAACGTGGATCTTTCCCTACGTACACAATTCCAATGTGCTTGTTCAGGAATGGATGTGAGGTCCTCGACGAACATGTTCTCTGCTGGATGAGGTACTACAGGTTTTGGCGTTGTTTTTCCCGCGATACGTAATGGCACTGAGGATCTTGGCTTAGGAGCTGGTGCGGATGATTCCTTTTTCTTGGTATCTGCAGAGGAGCCTGGTTGCTCCTTCTGCAAGGATTCTCGCTCTTCTGGTAACAGAAGATCAATTCCGGGTTTCCCCGGAGGGATGGTCTCATCCTTCCTGAGCTTCGTCATGTTAACCTTGATGAGTCGAGTCCCAAGATCAAGTCCTACCATCGCTCCTTCAATGGAAATGACCTTTCCTTTTAGCCATATTCCTCCCTTGCTTCCATCGGAACGAATCTTGGATTTGTCTTCCTGCCAGTAGAATACCTTGTCCTTCACCTGAAGAGGCTTTGAACTCATTTGGAGATTTTGAGCAAGGTCTCGTCGGATGTCTTCGGATTGACGTGCTTCTTGGAAAGCTTGCTTTGACAGCTGCTTGATCTGGATGGCTGTCAGCTCTTCTTCATTCCTGTCAATCGTCAACTGAGTTGGTGTTGCGACATCGAGTTGGATGAGATCTGCTGGTCGTCTTCCGAATGCGAGCTCCAATGGTGTTACACCCCCGTAGGTGACGGTCTGATTCCTGACAGTTGCAGCGGCCTTCACTAGCTGCCTGTATGTCACTTTCTTCAGTGTTGCAGGTGCTGTACCTGCTTTGATGGAACTTAGCATGATCTTGAGTTGTGCCTTCAGGAGTCGAACTGCTGCTTCAGCTCGATTTGGCCATGGTGTATTCGGTCCCAAGGATATCGGTGTGATGTCAAGGGACTGATAGAAATGTTCCCATGTATCTGTCATGAAGGCTTGATCTGCGACAACTGATTTGGGCTGCAAGTGGTACTGGTCAAAATAGTTCCTGAGGACAGTGATGTTCTCGGCTTCTTGCGTAGTTGTCACTGCCTCTGCAGTGAGCAATGTTGTTGCTCCATCCAGGATGACAAAAACAATGATGTGTTCTCCTGTTCCAAGAGGAACTTGGCAGTGATCAATGAATGTCATGTCACCAAAGGTGTCCGCTCGAAGTCCACTTGCTTTGCTTCGTGATGGTGCATGTTTTGCCGCTTGGCAAACTTCACACTCACTTCGGATCTTGTCAAATAGATCGAATGTTGATTTCGGCAAATGAAGTGCTCGGGTTCTAAATTGAAATTAATCTGTTGTCATGTGATGATGCTGCAGGTGGAGTTTCTTCAACTCTTCGGGAATTGACAATCGCTTGTGTATTCTGCCTAGGGCAAGCGGAAGCGATGTTGGTTCTTCTGAGGATGGTGCGAAAGGATCTGGCTCAATAGTCGACCGGCCCCTCTTGTCGATGATCCTGTCTGCTGCCGATCCTGAACCTGCTTCTTCGTCCTTACAAAAAGGGCAGTCACCAACGAGGTGGCTTTAAACCCTTCAGAAAAAGCGGTTCTGGCGGAAAGGCCAATATGGCCAACGAAAACTATGATCCCTACGACCAGGCATATAGGGGAAAAGGCACAGGAAAGAAGGGAAAGAAAGGAAAATCAACATTCCAATATCCCTATGATGGAAACAAAGGTTATCCATCCTATGAGAGTGGCAAAGGAAAGAGCGGACAGGAGAAAGGAAAATCCAAGACGTTCGCAGCCACCGCAGAGAAGACGGAGGAGCAGCCCGCCATCCAGCAGACTGCACCATCCACAGAGCCTACCTATGCCGGTTGGACAGACCAAGACTGGGATCAATCATGGGCATGGAGCGAACATGGCTGGTACTCATCCCATGAGATACAGTTTCAGAACACAATCTGTCCGTCACAACAAATCACAGCCTTCTGGCAACAAAGCTGATGGCGCCTGTCATCAACCCTCAGCACAACCCGACCTATGCGATTCTGGACAATGGATGTACCAGATCTATGGGCAGCTGGCATGCAATCCAGCGTTTTACTCAGGCCATTGAAGCAATGAAGGACATCATCTCCTATGAGTACATCCCGGCCGAGACCAAGTTCACTTTTGCAAACGGAGAGACCGCCAGGGTAAATTGGACCCTGCATCTTCGATATCACACAACTCCTCCATGCAGTACCAACATCGACATCCTTGAAAAAGGAACTGCACCGATCCTTCTCAGCATCAGCCAGATGCGGAACCTCTACATGACCATCGAGCACACACCTCAATGTGACAAGATCACATGCAAGGCCTTTGGCATGAACCGTCAAGCAGTTCCAGTATCCGGTACAGGACATGCACTCGTCGATCTCGCTGGAGTTGCAAGAGTGAAGGCGCATGGAGAAATTGCTCACAAGGGCCTCATCAACTATGTGGGGATCTCACCAAGAGCGAAACTGTTTGTGCAGCAAAATCATCCGAGACAAAGGAGGACCTAGCAACTCCTAAGATCATTGGGTCTCACAAGCAGGACCATTGGATCCTTGACAAGAAGAACAAGCAGCTCATCCGTGTGCACATCACGCCCCGAAAGGCGCTGTTCACACCAAATGGAGCCAAGGAATGTCCAATCAATCCTGATCACATTAGCCGAGAACGTACTACGGAAATCATTGATGCATCCGCAGGTGGAGATCCAGACATTCTAGAAGACAATTGGAGACTTACATCCCAGGCAAATAAACCGATGATTAACCTGTGGACAGGTAAGACCATTTTCACCTTCGCGGACAATTCGCTTTTCCTGATTTTCCTTTTCCTTTCTCTTCTTGAACTTGAAGTTCCGCCCCGACACTTTTCTTGCTATGAACGCATCGTTCTCCTCGAGGACCCAGAACGTCTCTTCATCGTTGTTTGACATGAACCCTTCAAGTCGTTCTTCATCCTCAACCCAGAAGCCTTCTTCTCCTTCGTATTCACGATGAAGAACGTGTTGCTTCGGTTGCCTCCTTGAGGTCGGATGGATGGATCTTGGATCGATGTCCTCGTCGTGATGAAGAGTTCATGGTAGTGCGTCTTCAGCATCTCATAGGAGTAGTTTTCTAGTGAGATGTTTCTCAGTGACATTACACTTGTCAGTCTTTCTCTTTGCTGATCTGACAGCTCACTTTGTATGATGAAAAATTGTGCAATGAGATTATCCCCGAAGGGAAATGCGTCCCGCTGTCTGTCCTGCATTCCTTGGATATACTGTCTGAGGACTGTTGGATCGTCCTCATTGAGCAGGGCTGGAGGCGGTGCTCGAACACCGGCTGCTTGCTGATGTCGAGCAATTGTTCTTGCATTTGCGTCCTGTACGGACTGTCGAAATGATGGGGACTGTGCCGTGAAAACGGGCATCAAGTCCATCCATGCTGCCTTCAATCTCATAAGAAGGATTTCGAATTTTGATGTAAAAATGAGGAACTCTTGGTTCTGCCTTCTATGGTTGAAGAAACTGAGAACCTGTACAGATACACGTTGGTCGCACCTTTCAAAAAGTACTTCTTCAGCGTGTTCTTGAAATAGTTGACTCCTTCATCAGGATCTTGCAAAAGGTCGTTTTGGAGGACCGCCTTGTACATATATGCATCACCGGTTAATCTGCTTTTGAGCAGAGGTCCTCTCTTGGGTGCTTCCACCGTTGTGATGGTCACCCAGTCGTCCACGAGTTCTTCATACCTGAACCAGCTGACTTTTCCGTCGTACGATGGCGGCTGCTTGGCGGTCATTGATAAATTTAGTGTTTCCTCCGTATAGCCTGGATTTTTGGCCATACTTGAAGAGGCTTCCATGAAGCCTTCTCCATCGGATGACATCTTCCCTTCTTGGATCTCTGCGGAAAACCCGCTCCGCTACCGAACTGGTACCCTGTGGCAGTAGAGGTCGTTGAGAGAATCCAATATGCCACTGTGGATGATTGGAGGATGGATTGTCCCTGGTGGATTGTCTTGTGGATAATCCTGTAAGCGGCCTGCTAAGGTTCTTTTGCTTCACGCGATCATGAATCATGCAATGATATACAAACGGGGCCTTGAGCCAAGTGTTGCGGGAGATCAATTGGTCTGAGAACCAAACACAGGGGGGGGGGGGTCAGTTCGAGTTCAAGTTCGGGTTCAAGTTTGGGTTCGGATTCAAGTTCGAGTTCGAAGCATTCGAGCCTTGGGCCGGGGGGGGCGGGGGGCTCGTGCTGGGGGGCCAGTTCGAGGTCGAGTCCGGCTCCAAGTTCGGGCTCACGCTCGAGGCTCGAGTTCGAGTTCGAGTTCCAGGTCGGACTCGCGCTGGCGCTCGAGCTCACAGGCTTTGGTTGGCATACCGATCGACAGATTCGAGTTGGTTTTGACATCATGACGTCAAAAGGAGCTCAGACGGTAGTGGATACTATCCGTGAGCAACAACCAGATGTTGTATGGTGTGCACCAGGTTGTGGGCCATTGTCCATTATGCGAAGCATCAATGATCCGAAGATAGCTGCAGAAAGGAGAGCCAGGTACTTGCCTATGATCGACTTTGTGGCTTCGATCACAAGATGCCAGAACCGAGGACTCTATTTCATCATTGAGAATCCTCAAACATCCAAGATATGGACTCTTAAGTCCGTCATGGAATTGATGAAGCATGCTCAGGTCAGTTGGGGTGACCTAGATTTTTGTGCATGTTGACACCAAACTTAGAAGTTTGAAACCAACAAGCCTTGCGTGATCTTCCTAAAGAAGTCATGAGACTAACATCCAGAAGGCGCGCAAACCACTCTGGCAAGGAAAAGCACCAGCATCAGCATGGCTACCCTAAGAATCAGGGCAGTCATACCAGACTTGCCCAGACAACTCTGTCAAGAGATGGCGCTTCTTCTCCACAATATTTTTGAACCATTCTCTGACAGTGACATCTCCCACTGTCTCCCACATCAAACCAGAGTTGGCCAAGATCGACGCGGAGTACAACATGACCAGCACCAGTACTCGCACGAAGATTCAGGATCAATAGAGATAGATCCGCTTTACATTAATGACAAGGAAGTAACCAAGCTTCAACGAGCCATTAAGCAGTTCCCGCCAGGCACAGGGCTTGATATTGAATCTTCCAACAGAACTTCTGGCCATTCATAATGGTGCAAGAAGATTGTGGCAAGTTAACACACCGGGCAAGCTTTGGGCGTTCGGCACACGGAACGACTTTAATCCGACACAGTGGCACGCGCTAGTGTTCTCACAGAACCGCATGTCATGCAGAGAAGCAGCAAGGAGATCACAATGGCGATGACGGCAACGATCCACCGGGTCCACCGGATCTGCCAGGACATGCCACACGCACCTCAGCCACCAAGACCAGACCAGTTCTACGACAACCACAGCCTCAGTCGCCAATTTGGGTCATGTTTGTGAGAGCCTCCCAATCAGCCGACAGACCGAAACAAAAACAAAGATAAAATGCAAGAAGCAGGCACACCTGCCAAGAAACACAAGAAGAACAGAGACAGCTCACGACAAGCCAAAACATCAGTACCAGCATCATCATCGAATGATCCTCCGACTTCCGATCTCCTCACCAGGACCGAGTTCTTCACCAGAAAATCCGCCTTCACCAACACAACAAGATGATCCTGGAAAAGAGGAAGAACACTCTGAGAAACTTCTAGAAGATCAGGAAGAAGCGGAGATTTCTGATTCTTAGAACCCGACGTTCCAGCGACAAAGCTTCAGACCTGGTACTAGATGAAGCACTCTGGACACAGTTCACTCATGATCAGAAGGTGTGCAGCAATACTGGACCATTCACTGTTCCAAGAGATATTGAGGACAGACCCATTGGCCTCCATACTGTGCATTCCGCTGAGGTCTATAACAACTTCTCGTTCTTCGCGCACACACGACCACACGACAAGCGCGACATTGAGTCAGTGTGCCATGGCCTCAACGATGACGACCGAGCAATGCTCACACTGTATACCGAGACAGGGGTCCCTCAAGCCTTCCACCACACAACAGGTAGTCGGCAAGAAACGGAAGGAAGCAACACTACAAGAAATCAGAGCATATACAAAACAATCCCTTGAAGCAAAACAGCTGGAGTGCAAATCCTGGCTAGACAACGAGGTATTCGACTCAGTCGACACCAGGAAACTCCAAGTAAGAAACTGTGTAACCGGAAGATGGGTCTTAGCCATCAAGGGAGATAAGGAACTTCCTCAAGACCAAGGCACGTTGGGGGAAGAGAAGATTTCGAGATCGCCAACAGAATGAACAACAAACGGATAGCCCAGCAGCTTCAAGAAGTGGATTTAGATTAGCAGTTCAGGTAGCGGCAAAAACAGGGTGGAACATATTCCACATGGGCCTGCAGACGGCTTTCCTGCAAGGTGAAGCCCAGAAATGTTTATCGGAGCCCGTATGAAGAAATCTGCTTACGGACTCAACGATGCGCCAAGGCGATGGTGGAACATTCTTGATTCAGCACAAAGGTCTTATGACCTAGCGCCCACTTGCGCGGATCGCTGTACCTCTCAAGAAGATCACCAAGTCAAACCAGCCGGAACCAAGGCTCCTCAAGACCAATGAGAGAACCATGTGGGTGACAGCTCAGCTGTTACTATTTCTCCACAGAAAATATCCAGAATCATCACTGCAGTTCTCCGACACACACCAGAACCAGACACCTCCAAAGAGAGAAAGATGGAAGTATCATCCTGAAGGGAACCCCCAACATCCGTTCATATTGTGGCATAAACGGACTGCTGCTTGTAGCATCCCTCTTCGACGTCTCCAAGAGCAGATGCTGTATGGCAATTACATACCGGGGTGCTCCTTCTAGACCACCACCACGAGAGTCCGGAACGTGGATAGCAGACAGAAACTTTCCTAAAGGTTCGATCCAGAACAAGGAAGTCCATTACTTTGCACCACTCTCAGGCGCTTTGAAGGCCGTGCCCCCTTTCACCGCAAATGCCACGGGGCGGGCAAAACTAAAACTAAAGCCTCTTGACAAGTGGTGCGTCCCATTATTGCCTGAAGGGTTGCGCGGGTTCAAATGAGCTCGTTCAGTTTCACCCAGTTGAGGTGGTTTTTATCAGCACAAATCCAGAACCATTTCGTCGACATGACAGCCTATATTCTATTCTGGGGTGCGGATTTATTTTGGGATTTTTTTTCGTTTTGTTTTGGGATTTTTTTTTCGTTTTTCGTCCGGGCCAGCAAAATGTCGTATTTTACAGCATTTTCTCGCGAAATTGACGCATTTTACACTAGCTCGTCAACATCCCCAGCATCGTTTTCAACATCCCCCGCATGTCCGACCAACATCCCTAGCATCACCAACAAATCGTGGGTAACAAAATCCAAAAATGTAGCTGGCGGGTTGACGGGGTCAAAACAATGATGCTTCAAACAGGAGGGCATTTCAATCCCAGCAAAAAAAAAATACAAAAAAACAATTAAGAAAAACAGAGCGGGGTAGTGATGATTCGAACAGGGGTGCAATTAAATCTCTGCAAGAAATGGTGTGATAGCATTTAAAAGGCAGCGGGAGGGTTGGCGGGGGTGGCTTCCCCTATGATGTTCGAAGAAATGCATACGTACAGACATACACGGACTACACAGATTACCTAAAATGTCGTATTTTGCAGCATTTTCTCGCGAAATTGGATGCTCGAAAAAGTGATGATTCAAACAGGGGTGCAATTCAATCTCTGCCGGGCCAGTAAAGTGTCGTATTTTACAGCATGTTCTCGCGAAATATACCCCGCATGTCCCACCAACATCCCTAGCATCACCCACAAATCGTGTGACGGGGTCAAAGAAATGATGATTCAAGCAGGAGGGCATGTCAATCCCTGTAAACAAATATAAAAGTAGCGGGGGGGTTGGCGGGGGCGGCAGCCCCCCCACGATGTTGTTTGCAGAAGTGATGATTTGAATAGGGGTGCAATTAAATCTCTGCAAAAAGTCTAAAAAGTAGCGGGGGGGTTGGGGGGGGCGGCAGCCCCCCCCCATGATGTTCGAAGAATTGATGATTCAACTAGGCGTGCAATTAATTAAATCTCTGTCGAAAATCTAAACGTAGCGGGGGGGGGGGTTGGGGGGGGGCGGCAGCCCCCCCATGATGTCGGAAGAAGTGGTGATTCAAGTAGGGGTGCAATGATTCAAGAAAGGGTGTGATAGAATTTACAAGGCAGCGGGAGGGTTGGCGGGGGTGGCTTCCCCTATGATGTTCGAAGAAATGCATACATACAGACATACACGGACTACACAGATTACCTAAAATGTCGTATTTTGCAGCATTTTCTCGCGAAATTGGATGCTCGAAAAAGTGATGATTCAAACAGGGGTGCAATTCAATCTCTGCCGGGCCAGTAAAGTGTCGTATTTTACAGCATGTTCTCGCGAAATATACCCCGCATGTCCCACCAACATCCCTAGCATCACCCACAAATCGTGTGACGGGGTCAAAGAAATGATGATTCAAGTAGGAGGGCATGTCAATCCCTGTAAAAAAATATAAAAGTAGCGGGGGGGTTGGGGGGGGCGGCAGCCCCCCCCACGATGTTGTTTGCAGAAGTGATGATTTGAATATACACGGACTACACAGATTACCTAAAATGTCGTATTTTGCAGCATTTTCTCGCGAAATTGGATGCTCGAAAAAGTGATGATTCAAACAGGGGTGCAATTCAATCTCTGCCGGGCCAGTAAAGTGTCGTATTTTACAGCATGTTCTCGCGAAATATACCCCGCATGTCCCACCAACATCCCTAGCATCACCCACAAATCGTGTGACGGGGTCAAAGAAATGATGATTCAAGCAGGAGGGCATGTCAATCCCTGTAAACAAATATAAAAGTAGCGGGGGGGTTGGCGGGGGCGGCAGCCCCCCCACGATGTTGTTTGCAGAAGTGATGATTTGAATAGGGGTGCAATTAAATCTCTGCAAAAAGTCTAAAAAGTAGCGGGGGGGTTGGGGGGGGGCGGCAGCCCCCCCCCATGATGTTCGAAGAATTGATGATTCAACTAGGGGTGCAATTAATTAAATCTCTGTCGAAAATCTAAACGTAGCGGGGGGGGGGGTTGGGGGGGGGCGGCAGCCCCCCCATGAGGTCGGAAGAAGTGGTGATTCAAGTAGGGGTGCAATGATTCAAGAAAGGGTGTGATAGAATTTACAAGGCAGCGGGAGGGTTGGCGGGGGTGGCTTCCCCTATGATGTTCGAAGAAATGCATACATACAGACATACACGGACTACACAGATTACCTAAAATGTCGTATTTTGCAGCATTTTCTCGCGAAATTGGATGCTCGAAAAAGTGATGATTCAAACAGGGGTGCAATTCAATCTCTGCCGGGCCAGTAAAGTGTCGTATTTTACAGCATGTTCTCGCGAAATATACCCCGCATGTCCCACCAACATCCCTAGCATCACCCACAAATCGTGTGACGGGGTCAAAGAAATGATGATTCAAGTAGGAGGGCATGTCAATCCCTGTAAAAAAATATAAAAAGTAGCGGGGGGGTTGGGGGGGGCGGCAGCCCCCCCCACGATGTTGTTTGCAGAAGTGATGATTTGAATAGGGGTGCAATTAAATCTCTGCAAAAAGTCTAAAAAGTAGCGGGGGGGTTGGGGGGGGCGGCAGCCCCCCCCATGATGGTTGAAGAATTGATGATTCAACTAGGGGTGCAACCCCCCCATGATGTTCGAAGAATTGATGATTCAACTAGGGGTGCAACTAATTAAATCTCTGCAGAAAATCTAAAACGTAGCGGGGGGGTTGGGGGGGGCGGCAGCCCCCCCCATGATGTCGGAAAAACGCCACCTGCCGAAGAGGAACTGGGAATGCAAAGGATGCGAAAAGCCAAAAAGCCACCAAAAGCCGCATAAACCAGCAAAAAGCCGAAAAGCCTAGAAGCCCAGAAGCCGAGAAGCCAAGAAGCCGAAAAGCCAAGAAGCCAAGAAGCCAAGAAGCCAAGAAGCCAAGAAGCCAAGAAGCCAAGAAGCCAAGAAGCCCAGAAGCCGAGAAGCCGAGAAGCCAAGAAGCCAAGAAGCCGAAAAGCCAAGAAGCCAAGAAGCCAAGAAGCCAGGAAGCCGAGAAGCCAAGAAGCCAAGAAGCCCAGAAGCCGAGAAGCCGAGAAGCCAAGAAGCCAAGAAGCCGAAAAGCCAAGAAGCCAAGAAGCCAAGAAGCCAAGAAGCCAGGAAGCCGAGAAGCCAAGAAGCCAAGAAGCCAAGAAGCCAAGAAGCCAAGAAGCCAAGAAGCCCAGAAGCCGAGAAGCCCAGAAGCCGAGAAGCCAAGAAGCCGAAAAGCCAAGAAGCCAAGAAGCCAAGAAGCCAAGAAGCCAAGAAGCCAAGAAGCCAAGAAGCCCAGAAGCCGAGAAGCCGAGAAGCCAAGAAGCCAAGAAGCCGAAAAGCCAAGAAGCCAAGAAGCCAAGAAGCCAGGAAGCCGAGAAGCCAAGAAGCCAAGAAGCCAAGAAGCCAAGAAGCCAAGAAGCCAAAAGCGAAAAAAAATTCCCAAAAACAAACGAAAAAAATTCCTAAAATAAATACCCCTCCATATTCTATCCGGAAGTATTCACGGTTTTCATTTTCATGAACTTCGACAATATTTCCGACGCATTGCGCTGTTCCTAAATGATGAGCACAAGTTCGACCTCGTGAATGGCCATACATTAACCGCAACCGACAAGGCGCCGGTCGAGAAGATGATCATGCACGTCGACATAGTGACCCGGACAAGGGAATGAAAGAACACTTGATCAATCCTGGGTCATGAAAGGTCGCCGAGATACGGCAAGGACATGCAAGAGATCAGCAACAGAAAAACCAATCTACTGGAACATTTCAGCATTTTGCAACCATGCTCGCAAAGAAGAACGAGAAAGAGAAAAAGAAAACAAGAGAGCCGATGAGACATGGGCTCCAGAACCAGCAAATCCTCCACGGAAGGCTCACTTGAACCTGACGCCGGCATCCTCTTGAAAGGGTGCTGAGAAGGAGTCCTATATAGACGGGCCTCCTTGCAACTGGGGCGATCCTTGGAAGTCGTGGTGCTGGAACAACTGGGGCCGCGGCTGGGGCGGCTACAATAAACAGCAATATTGGAACCAGAAGACAAATATTCTGTGTTCACAGGGCTACTCCCTCTCCATACAGAAGGAGCTCCAACGACGTGAATAGTATAGATTACAACTACTTCGATTGGAAGAAGATGCCCAGGAACTCCATGAAGCCGCAACAGAGCTCATGGACAAGTTGACGGAATCAGGATTCAAATCTGACAAGACTGATTCCCTCTTCTACAATGAGAAGCACAAAACTCATCTATTTTGTGAACAACAACCGGAATGTGGTTATCCGGTCAGAATTCCAAGTCGAGTCAAGGGGCTCACATCACATGATCCTCCGAGGAAGAGAAAGGCTTATCTGGAGATCCACAAGGACGAAGAAGACCAGAACCAACGATCAGATGCAACAGACTCAGACCAGCACACCACTGCTGAATATCCCACCTTCAACCTTGGGAACATAGGTCATACCTGTACTTAGCAGTGGCTTCTCGACTCTTGTCTGGCTTAGCCAACTGGAAAAAATGGAAAGTAGACAGGCCTGGCCAAGTCAGGGCTCCGTAGGCTAGGGATTTCGAACCCGTTCCGGCCATTTGCCTCAGAAGTGGTTTTTCGGCCCGCACCTGCCTTGAAACAGTCGTTCAAGGCCCCAGGAAGCTCAAGGCGGGCGTGCGCCACTTTTCTTGCGGGGTTCGAGCTCGTGGGTTTTTTTTTGCGGGGGCAGGGGGGGAAGGGAGCGGGGGGTGTGAGCTCGAGTTCGAGCCGAGTTGAGTTGGAGTTGGAGTGCGAGGTTCGAGTTCGGGCAGGGGGAAGAAAAAACAGAGCGCGCGCCCGGACACAAATTTGAACTTGAACTCTTCCCCCCTTCCACGAAAACTAGCGCGCGCTTTGCACTTGTTTTGTCTCCCTGATCTCCGAAAAGCAACGATAGCCGCCCCCAACCAGATTTTTTGAGGGCGGGGCTGAGTTCCGTTCGAGTTCGAGCGCGAGCTACAATGTGTTTCCGGGAGGAGTTTTAAGATCAAGCTCCAGTTCGCGTTCAGGCGGGCGCTACATTTTTCCGGGCGGGGGAGGGGGGGTTCGAGTCCGAGTTTAAGTTCGAGTTCCGGCGCTACATTGTTGGAATTCAAGTTCAAGCTCGGGCGTGCGCCACTTTTTTTTCAAAAGGGGGAGGGGTGTTGTTCGAGCTTGGGCAGGCTACATATGTTGTTGTTTTTTGGGGGGAACTCAACTGCGAGTTTGGGCACGCTACAAAGTTCCGGCGCAACATTGCCGGATTTTAATTTCAAGGTCGGGAGTGCGCCACTTTTTTTCCGGGGTTCGAGTTCGAGTTCGGGCGCGGTACATTTCTTTGCAGGGGGGGGGGGGGTCGAGTTCGAGTTCGCGTTCGGATTCGAGTTCGAGTTCGGGCACGCTACATTTCTCTTAGGGGGAGTGTGAGTTCGAGGCCGAGTCGAGTTGGAGTTGGAATTGGAGTTCGAGATCGGGTTCGAGGTCGGGCGCGCTACTTTCTTTTTTCGTTCGGGGGGGGGGGGGGGCGAGTTCGAGTTCGAGTTCGAGTTCGGGCGGGGCACGTAATGCCGTCGTGATGATACAGTATCAGTTCTGCGGTTCGACGTGCTACAGAAGAAACGTCTCATTCACCCAACACATCTGGAACCTCGAGTGGCAGCCTCCGAGGGGAAAAAGGGAAAGCGTGGAGCCGTCTTTCAGCGAAAACCGCCAGAGAATGGTCCGAACCAGGGCTTTCAGGTACCCAAAACCCAAAAGGCGCACGCCTTGGCGAGATGCTCCTGCTTCACCGCGGCCCGGAACCTGGCTGACGTGGCCCAAGCTGGGGTTGAGTCGCCTTGCCCAAAAAAGATGCAAACAGCACGGAGGTGCTTTTTCTAAGGGACACCGAGAGGGAATCATTCATTTCGAGAATTTGTTTATGTCGAGAGAAAAACATATAAATGAGTTACAAGAAAGTTGCAAACCAGGTAGCCCCAGAGAAGGTTGGCACAGCCTTCTAACGATTCAGAGACTGCCAAACGCCCCGTGCACATCACTACCACAAACGAGAAAGTTGATTCCATGCAGGCGCAGAATGCATTAGCTTGGAGCCTACGGGTCCTCAACTCAGCCAGTCAGCCCCTCAACCACTCAACCTCTCGCCCACTCAGCCACTCAACCGCTGCCCACAAGAGGCCAGAGAGGTATATTTGGGCAGATCTGAGTAGCCCAAATCCTGCTAAAAAGAGATCCAGGCGCAACACTTGCGGGAGCGCTTTTGGGCCTGTGACAAGATCCGCAAAACGCTATATGAGCCGCCGCCAAGTCCTGTGATGCCAAACTGAAATATGTGTGAATCCTGCGCTGTAAAGAGACGCCTTCGTTTCTGGGGGGTTTTGGTCATATAACGATCCTTTGTTTTGGTGTTGTTTTGCCCATCCCTTATACGAAGCTTGTTTGTGGTAGCTCAAGTCCTCCTAAGACCTGAACTGATGCCCGCATGCAAATTCATTCTGTGGCGAAGCCTATCTCAGCTCCACTCAACACAATAAATCAGGTAGAAGGATGTATGGGGTCTGAGGCAAACAGCTAAGTAGACTCACACCCCCCACATCACTTGCAACCAAATGATCCACTTGCCATCGCCAATTTCGGTGGGGTGTTCGGAGGAGTTGGCTTGGCACTGAAGGGCAACCAGGGAAAGTCAACAAAAGGAACTTGGGGCCGTCTGGGCCTTATAGACGGGTTGCTCAAGAGACTTAACGACAACCGTCATTTTACTTGCTTGAGCATCATATCACACCCAAGTACCCTCCCACCAACCAACATGGAAGTGCACAAACCCCCTTTCCAAGAGGAAAGCAGTCTCTATATGAGTCTGTGCACTTCCATGTTAGTCGGTGGGAGGGTAGTTGTGTGTTTTGTTGACCATGGCGCAGTTCTCAAAACCTGCGTGGCGTGGCTGATGCAGAAGCTGCGTGAAGTTCTCGTGGCCTCGCAAGCTGCGTAGGATCTGTCCGAAGTCGATAGGTTGGCCATGGGCATCGGTGACACTGAAAAACGGTGTCCTCCCAAAACCACTGGAACGAAAACCCCTCCTCCTCCATCCCTGTTGATATGTTCCGGAGAGGGTTTGATGTGAGCCATTTGGCAAATCTTCGGCGCGGCTCCTTCCAGTAACATTTGATGATGGGATGTACAGGCATTTGTCTCACTGCCACGTTCTTGACTGACCGTGGGTCATGGAGGTTGTGGTGGGTGGATTTGGGCGCGGGAGGGATAAACACAATTTCCCAAGAAAAAGAATGCAAGCTCTAGCCATTGTCTTTCAACCCCATTGGTTGCGGTTGCAAACACAGGCTCCTCATCATCATCATCATCGTCATCATCGTCGTCGTCATCGTCATCGCCATCGCCGTCGTCGTCGTCGTCGTCGTCGTCGTCCTCCTCCTCCTCCTCCTCCTCCTCCTCCTCCTCATCATCATCATCATCATCATCATCATCATCATCATCATCATCCATCATCATCATCATCATCATCCATCATCATCATCATCATCATCATCATCATCATCATCATCATCATCATCATCATCATCATCCTCATCCTCATCCTCATCCTCATCCTCATCATCATCATCATCATCATCATCATCATCATCATCATCATCATCATCATCATCATCATCATCATCATTGTGCATCGATGAAGGCTTGTGGTAATTTGCAAGTTTCACAAGTTGCCTTTGCAAGATTTGTATGTGTCAAAATTGGACATGCAAAAAGCTTCATACGAATTGCCTGTTCACCCATCTCTCCATTTTTCACGGGTGTGATGAATGCATGCAGCTGTCACAGTCTCCTGCAGCCTTCATGGTGCCATAAATCAAAATGCACCAACCATGGTGGCAAATCGGCAAAGAATGCCACTAAAACTCTGATCTGAATCTTGGTGACTGGTGAATGGGGGCAGGGTCCAAGCCAATCCATCGAAGACCACTTCCCCCCAAACACTTCCGACAAGCTTTTCGCACCATTGCACGAGTGCGGCTGCGTGTCAAAATCGAGGACCCCCTTGGTGTTCAAAGGAAACCAACATGAAACGAAAGAAACCAAACATTTGAAGCCCCACTTAGGGGGTGGCCTTGGATGGTTTGAAAGGCAAGCAACATGAAATCAGCCTACAGCCTGGTTTTTGGCCGCACAGCACGTGGCTTTTCTGCGTCCCTCGTGAGCTCCGGCCAGCGGCCCGCCTTCGTTGATCTTCTCCAGAAGCTCCTTCCACCTACGCCGCCAGACTCGCGAAAGCGCCAGCCACGCCTTGCCTAACCCATGATTCAGCTTGGAGTTGCCAGGGGTAGCGGTATGAACCTCATACATTTCCATGGACCTCAAGAACATGCAAACAAAAGGGTGCATGTATCTTGTCAGTCAAAGACCTGAGACAGGCATCGTCCGAGCTCCTCCAAACCCTGGCGCTGGTTCAATACCGAAGTAACCCTCTGATCGCGGCACAACTGAACTGTGGGCATGTGTCTAAAATAGGGATTTGGACACCAAACATGGATTTTTTTTCGGTTTTCCGGTTGGTTCCCTGTGAAGCAACCTAAACAAAGGGGCACCCTCGAGAAATTCGCACGAATATGCGTGCCTCCGGCTCTTCATGATCACCTTCTGCGCCCGGGTCTCCAAGATGTCGACCTCACCCCGCTGAAGGCACACCATCTGTGGTCTTCCCAAGCGGATTCAGGAATGATATGTGGAGCTTCAGTGACTGGAGATTTCGACACACAGATATGCTGATATTGACTGTGTCCTGATTGTTAAATCCTGGAACCCCCCCCTTAGACCCTTTGGAAACATGAGGCATCATGAGGATCCCAATCATGGGCAAGGGGAATGGCCGTGTGTCTGGCGCAATTTGGACAACCCGTTGCTTTGTTTATGTCTTCTGTTGCCAGTTGTTTGAGTGAAGCGGGGCAAATAGACGGGTCGTGAGGTTGGCAAAGCATTGGTCCCTGAATTAAGATGCCAAGTGCTTCGTGGAGTCTGCAAGTAACCACCCAGAAGACACCCCACTGGTTCCAAGATCCAAATTGCCCACACGTCACTGGCTTGAAGGCATGTTGAATTTGCAAATGACCCGCTAATGAAGGCCTTGCATCCATACAATCCTCGTCCCTTCAAGCGCCCAGTAAGAAAGCATATCTAACTGACTAGTTGTTCTCTGAAGCGAAGTGCATTGCTCCCCAATCAAAAGGCAACGTGCAGTATCTCGACGGCCGAGACCGTAATGGAAGGATACTCCTTGTCCTAAGTGCTCACGAGACAAGAATGCGTCATGTGCGCAACTCTTCCCGACAACCGGCTTCCTGGAAGAAGGTCTTCAAACAACTTCCTCGCCAAAAAGGAAGCCTCTGAAGCCAGCGCCCTGAAGAGCGCAACAAACTGTGGCAAGTGCCCAGGGACATCCATTTGACCCGCACAGGGTACCAAAACTCGCCAAAAGGATCAAATCCCAGCATAAAACAGCCCACAGGTGCCAAGAGACATCCATATTTTCAGGGTCGAAAGTAGGGCGACCTCCGGCCAAACCCCTGCCCCATCTCCCCCCATCTCCCCCGATCTCTCCCCCCCCCGCGCCCATGGCTCCGGGCCATGGCCGGGAACTTGGCGAGCTCCCGCAGGTCCGACTCCTCGGCTCACGGAGACGCCATGAAGGATGGCACCCCGAGGACCGCGAAGCAAGCAAGCGTTCTAAGCGTTCTCTGTTCTTGGCCGTTCGTTCTCCTTTGGTTGAGGCGAGAATGTGGGCGTCTGTCGAAGCCTTCCCGCGTTGGCTTTGCCAAGCCCACTTCAAGCCCAAGCAGTCCCTAGTTTTGGCACGCTGTAGGACACCCCTCTGTGTCAACAGTCATGCACACGGAACGCAAAGGTTCAATTGTATTTGAAGGACTGCCTGGCTTTCGGGATTGCGCCACCCACTTGCTGGAAAATGCCTCGTTTCGGGTTGGCCCAAACGCAAACAGCAGCTAGGGCCATCCCTTCCCTCCGATGGATATGGACAGCGGCATTCTGTTGGTAATCAACTCATGTGCACAAATGTATTGCTATAATTCACAAACAGGAAGCAGTATCATTTGGCAAATTCATGTTGGAGTGTAGCCTGCACAAATTGTAGGATGATTAGGGAACCTTCATGATGGATGGGCCCGGAAATCGCTCGTTTTGTCCCCTCGCGCAACAGCCGTCAGTGGAGTGTGCAGGTTGCGAAGTCAGCTTTCTCAGGGACAACAAGAGAAATGAACAAGCTTGTCGGGTGAGCTTCAAACCCAGGTGGGTTGACATCTTCACAGCCTGATGTGAAGTGTTCCTCATTGGAACATTGGACTCTGAGTTGGCTGTGCATCACTGGTTGCAGATATGGCGTCAGTCAAAAGCCAAATCCGTCCAAACCCAGAAGGCAAGCATTCCGGAGGCAATGCGAATGATTTGCACTGGAAACCCGGGAAAACATGGCCCAAACTTTGCCATGAGCGCACCTGCGGTTGTGGGTCGATCCCTTGCCCAAAAGAAAATCTCCGCCATCTTGGCTCAACCCCGCCTGCTTGGACCGGAACTTGCTGTACCTGCCGATGCACAAGGAACCGCTCCAATCCACCCCTTCAAATGCTTGGCTGCACGGGTTTTGTGCGCTTTCTGTTTTGAATGGTCCCAAAAGGACTAAGCAACTTCTGACCCCGTGTGCTGAATAAGGACAATCAAAGGCTCTCCTCACGCTTGAAAAATGTCCCTGGGGGGGGGGGCTTTTGAAAGATCCTGGTAAACCGGTTCTCCTCCACCACGCCGAAAGACGGCACCAACATGTCACCTTGTCAGCGTTCAAAAAAGGGCGCCCATTTCTGGCAATCTGACACTACCCCCTGCTAACTCAAAGCCAGGGGTACGCACCCCAGCCAAAGACTCTCGCTGTCGCCTGTGGACCCCTGGGGATGCACAAAAACGCACAGGGAAGGGGGAAGAAATGGTCCTCCGGTTGGGTTATGGCATCTTAAGTTAGGTTTTGCCCCTGACACGCGGGAACTTCCTCTAGTTTCTCTTTCAAAATCTGTTTGATGTTCATTGCCCAGGAAAATTCCAAACGTGAAGACCAAAAACTCGAGCTCTCCAAAATGGTCTCCCCAAGCTGGGCTCACCCGAAGCGCTTGGTGAGGCTCAGATCCACCTCGTCCTGAACCGCGCGGGGTGGAAACGGATCTGAACACGGGACTTGGATGCAAACGGCAGGTACGTGCCGATGCACGCAACCCATGAGAGTGTGATGCTTCTCTCACAGGGGCACGACAGCAAAAGAATGTGAGGCTATTCCACCAAACCTTCAGGCTTCGGAAAGAACACCGAAAGCACAGGAAGTTTCTTACTGGCTGCATGGGATGCCCTCTGAATTGCCACAAGCAACATCACTTAGTCCACCCAAACGGATGAGACCCCGTGTTGGAAATCAGGCACCCCAATGTCCAAGCCACACACCAAGAGCTGGCTTTCACACGGCGCATCTTTTGCCTTGCAACAACAGATTAATGGGAACCTCAGATAAGCAAACCCTTGGTTGACTAAAAAAAAGGGGGTGTCCCCCTTTTTGTGGGCGGTTCATCACTTTTTGAAGAAAAAAAAACACCCCAAATTCACAGAACGGGGGAATCTGGGCTCAGCATCAGCTTCGCTTGACACAAAAAACGTGCGGCTCTCGTCGGGTCTCCTGAGCCGGCCGTATCGGCGCCTGGGGTCCAAGGCGGAGGCGAGTCGCGGGTGGCTACTCTGAGACATGGCGGTGGGTCAAAAATAGGGTAACCCCAGAATGGCTTGCCCTGGGAAATGGAAATGACTAAAACCTGTGGTCCAATTCCTGGTGGTTTAGTTTTGAGAATACCCACATCCTACTGGTGGATTTTGACAGGGGACCACAGCCAAAACCCCAACTTGGAGCAGCCCTCGAACTCTTCACTTCGAGGGATTATTTACTGGATGATATGTAGAAGGGATTAAAAGGGAGCAGTGGCCTCCCGTGCGCAAACCACCGGCGCGAAGTGAAACTCGGCAGAGATCCCAAGGAACCTCGCTGGTCCTGCAACAACCGAAGAAAAAGGGTGAGAGGCCTTCGAAAAGGGAGATTTCGAGAGAACCCCCGTAGAAAGCCAGAAATGCTTGTAGGGAGATTTAGCAGCACATTTGCGGCGGCCTCCAAAAACATCTGGTCCGGACATCTGGCAAAGGCTTGTAAAAAGGAGCTTGGGCGTAGATTTTGCGCTTGTTGCCAACGCAGAAATCCGGGCGACCAGCACAGCAGCGGATCACAACTGAGAAGGGTGGGAGGGCTCACGAAAGCGGCACAGCCGCTTGTCAATTACCACCAAGCAATGCTGAAGGCTGCCGGCGCGCAGCAATGTCTGCGGCCAGCTCTGGCAGACTGCCCCGCCCCAGCGCGAGCCCGACAACATAAAGCACGCAAACGGAGCGACACCAAGACGCACTGCAAAGCAAAACCTCCTTTCTTCCACGGACCAGACAAGAGGTGGTTGCCACTACAACGCCTCTTGCGGACAAATTCGCAGTTTGCCACACTGAAGTTTCCACCCAAGAGCGGATCAATCGCCCCCCTACCACCCAGCAATACTGACAGCTGGCCGCCCGCGCACAGGAATGTCTGCGGGTGCCAGCGGACTGCCCTGCCCAACCGCAAGCCCCGCAAGCCCGGCATGGGCTCATCGCGCGTTTCAACCCAGCAGTTCGCTTGGCCTAGATTAGGCGGACATAGTATCATGATTCAACGGTCGAACCTTGCCAAAGAAACGCGGCAGCGTAAACTTCCAAGACCCATGTTTGGGTACAAACAGAAATCGTGTTATCCCAGCTTTGCTGCTGTTTCTTAGTCCGGGGTTCACATGAAAACCAAAGCAAACATAAACGAGCTGCCCAATCTCCAATGACAACAGAGGCACAAGCCGGCGTCTTCATGCGGGTTGTCGAAGCCATCTTGGACCCTGGCGCCCTAGTTTTGACACCCATGAGAGGGCTTCAGTGGTATCACACAGAGAGCCCTAAAACCTCGGAAGCACAAGAGGGGCAACAGCTGAAGCTCCCCCGGCCGTGCGCCTCTGATTCCGCTGCCAGCCCAGCGCTGGTTTCCAGCTCTGTGGCGTTGGTGGTGTTCGCTGCCTGCAGCTCCTGACAAGGGTCGATGTCCCCCCAACTGATTTGTTGATCCAATCTTTCCGGAGACTCCTTTGTTGCTGGGATCGATTTCTTCGGAGTCTGCCTCGAGGGATCTAACTCCTATGTTGTTTTTGAACACCTGTTGTTGAAACACCTACACACTTAGAGTGATCGTGAATCGTCAGGATCCCAAATGTATGTCTCCAGCTCGGGCCCAGTTTCAAGTGCAGATGTTTCAAGGTTGGACACACATACACAGATATATATATATATATATACATACATATATATACATACATATATGCATACACATATTTTATGGACCCCTGACTCACTACTCCCCCCCTTGTCAATAAGTGCCGCCCCTTTTTGGTGCTGATTCCTTTTCAGGATAACTCCAATGATTGCTAACGGGGGGGGTCAACATTCAGGGGACAACATTATATGGCAGGATGTACTGGTGATGTGCACAAAAGCCCGAAGTGTGCCATGGTCAAACCTTTCTCTACCATGAGGCAGCTTCCCTACAAAACCGGTCTTTTGACCACACATTTTGGATATATAGAAGGCATGCACCTGGCTTGGAGTGGGGACAGTCAACAAACCCGAAGGGTGATAAAATAAACCTCATCTGGGTCTTGTATTAAAGGGTCTGGCTACAGGACGATCCCCAATTGAAAACCTAACTTCGTAAAGGCCTCCGTTCTAGATGGTGTCTGGATGGACAACAATACGCCCACGGGCAGCTTGAGGAAACATCCATACACACAGTGAAAGAACCAGGGCTGTGGTGATGGCTTTGAACCCTCCGAACGATTTCAAAAGCTTCCTCTGCTCATTCGCTTGAGATCTCTGACTCTAGGAAAATCCGTCTGCCAACATGAGTCAGAGTGTGAGCAAGCAGCCACTTTGCCTACACAAAAAACAAAGCACATCCACCTGTTTGCGCTTCACTGGGCAGAGTGCTGAGTGGATGTTCACACAAAATGGGAGGAGAACACAACCGGGTGCCCCCATTTCTGCCGCCTAGTATGCTTCAATGCGTGTTGCCAGCCACTTGACGGATGAGGGACAGGAGCTTCAAGCTTCCCGCGTCAAGGGAGCAATTAGCTTCTGACCACGGCCATCGAAACTCAGAATGATTAGGATGCCGTGGGGTCGGGCAGCCGTGTCTAACATGTGAATGATCTGCTTGAAGAGCGTTCCACAACCGGATATTTAAGTACAGGGCCGCAACTGATATTCCATTGAAAACGCAAACATCATTTCCCTTCAAGGGCTCCCTTCGTGTTTAGTTGCCCGTCCCGCGGGAGGCGCCTGCAGAGCCTCTAAGATCTGATCAAGGGTCGCTTCGTCCTCGCTCGCCTTCGAGGACCAAATGGAAACGATGGAAACACCTGAGCAAAAGATCTCTCAAGTCTCATCGCAAGCTTGGCAAGTCTAGGCATGGCATTTGCCTCCGTTCGGGCTATACTGACATGTAGGTAACCAGTCTTCGACATCGCGTTTGCGGGATCTCGCAATGGGAACGCCCCGTTGAACCAGAGGCGCGATCCGAGCTGAGCACACGAAACCAAAGGCTTGACAAGTGGGAGAACCATTCTAAACGAGAAGGTTTACCAGCAACCGCCCACCTGAACCGCAAAGAGGTAGAAATCATGTGCTAGAGTCCAAGCAGGTCTTTGAGCCTTGCAATATCAACCGCTTTCCGTGGACAACAAACCGTCAAACGGTCGCGAGTCCACCTGACTTTAACCTAGGGGAAGATCAGAAACAAAGAAACTGCTGGCAAACTGTATCTGGGATTCCAAAATAGAAATCGTATGGACTGCCGCCGTCTGCACGAGACTAGGTAGATCATGGTAGCATCTTCCGCCAACAAAGAACGTGTATTGAGTGTACCTCTTTTGGGCACACCAAACGGAAGCCACCCATTCTGCGGCCCCCATTTTACAAAAAACTACAAGGTTATTGTTCGAAGAGATTGCCACTTTAACAGGCACCTACGGCAAGCCTTGCGGCCCTGTTGACTTAAAGTCACCAGAGCTCTTTGGATTGCAGAATGCAGCGAGTCAAGCTGTGCTTCACATATGCATCCCTTCAACAAATCGGGCATCTACAAAAGTTCCGGCATCTACAAAAGTTCCTGGTATTGGAGCGGATCGTAGGCGCAAAGTCTGAGTCAACTTCCCTCTTGGCCCAAAGATGGTCTCCACTTGGGGCGGCTTTTGCCGGAGAGCTCTGTGGGTTGAAAATAGTACGAAGAGTTAACATGGGAGCAGTAAGCGGATTGAGAGAAGGCAAAGGACACCGGAGCCCGAATGGAGCAACCTTCCCGGGCCGCGTGCCGCGCGCCTCGTCCAAGTCCAACCGACCTCGGGGATCCGGATCCCAGCACAAGCGCGAGAGGGGAAGTTGGCGGTTCGGTGGGTTGCTCTTCCCCGAAACCCGCTGAAAGACAATGGGCTGTACAAGAGCTAATGCCATGTATTTACCCACTTTGCCGGCGGGGGATATCTGGACAGGCCCAGCATTCGGCTTGCTCCAGGGAAAAGGCGGCCGAGACAACGGCTCGCAAAGGCTTAAAATGGATCTGTGCAGGGCCCCTGTCTCCGTCGGAAGATCGGCCAGGCGTAAGTGGTGAGGGGACGGCCACACAACGAAGGACCGCGGACCTTGAGAGACAACTTGTGGAGGTCTTTCAACTTTTTCAACATCCAGGACACCAGAACACCCAACCAGAACACCCCCCAAACCTTGGTGCTGGGGACCCCCAGCTCTGAGGCCCGGGCCGCTTTCGAAGGTGTTCCGCTCAGCCAAGGCCTGAGGCTCGGGCTGCGTCCGTTTGAGTGGGAAGCCTTGCACTTGCCACCGCTCACCTTCCTACGACTGGAAACCCAACTTGCCTTTGGATGAGGGTAAGAGCACTGGGAGAGACTTGCACATGTGGACCATTCATGTGCTGGAGATGATTTGGACGCCAAATGGGAATTGCCTGGGCTCCCCATTTCAGCAACAGGCAAGGGAACCGGTTGCACAGGCGCCCCTCACCTATCTTACACCTGACTCAGAAAGAACTGCGTGAGACGTCGTTTGAAGAACGGTCGACTTTGAGCCATTGGCAAACACTTTCCACGGGCCTTTGGGCGGCCATTGTTTAGCAAAAGTCGATGCGTGCTACCAATGTTCCAGTCACTGGACATGCTTTCCCCAGGCTTGGGGAGTCACCCTGATGAGAAAGCCCCCATAAGACTGAGGCTGAACGCATTGCACCACTGCGCCGCGTCACTCCACCCCCCCCTCCCCCTCCATTGCGTCCATTTTGTTCCCCATGCAATGCAGCCTCTTCTGCAGTCATCTACGCCCATTCGACTTGGCAATTGTTTCACAACCCTTGCCATAACGTCGCGATTCTGATTCCGAGAACCTGGCAAAGCTTAAAGCTAAGCCCGCGAAAAGAGGCTTGGCACGACAGGCTGCGGCGAAGGTGGTTGCTTCCTGACTTCCCAAAATCCCGGCCAATTGTGCGGCATAGACTGATGAGGTCGCCTCAAACCAATTGCAAGCAGCTCCCTTGAAAAAATGGACAGTCATGGCAACAACTGGGAGGATTCAGAGTATGAGTCCCGAAACTTGGAATGCGCCAGCTCCAGGTTTGAGAGCGCTGCCATTGACCCTGTTCCTGTTTGTCAGAGTTGGTCACATCGTGTCTGCACAATGCTACACGTGTGGCCAGCCAAAGTTGGACACACGTGCGTGTTCTTTGCACCCATGCAGTGCTTGCAGAGCAACGATAATGTCATGCCACGTCTGACGCTTGTAAGACTTGCTTTACCATTCCGGATCCATATCGATGTTCCTCTGCAAATCGCTGTAAATTGGTGGGTGGAAGGGGAATAATACTGGATCCTTGGCCAGCTATGCCGTGCCAGCCAGCTTCTCTCGCAAACGAATTCAAACTTCCGGGCTGCCATTGGGTGGCTGCTCGGCTCCAAAGCAAAGACGAAAGCCCCAAGGGCCTCGTTGAAGATACGCCGGCCTGTGACCTTATGGCTCTGCTCATGTTTCATTCTGCGAGACATGGCAGATCAGAAACAGGCGCTTGGCGCTTGGCACGTTCTGCGGGCACACTTTGTCAATCTGGCACTTGTCGTGTTTCATCCAAAAAAACCTTGTTGTGATGAAACAAGGTTTCCAACGAGCGTCCTTTTCATATCCTTGATGGAAGCAAAGCCAAGAACTCAATGTCTAGGGTGATCAGTGATGTAGGCATGCAAATCAAGAATTACTCCATTGGGTTCGCCATCCCATCCATTCTTGCGCAAACTGGAATTTTCATGGTTCACTCAGGGATCTAGGGTTCAACTACCTGGAGTGCTTGTCAAATCCTCAAAGGAATTTGATCTCAGCCCGACAGATCTTTCTTAGGCAACGTTGTTTGCCTCGCTAACGTCGAAGGATTGGCAAAGGGAACAACCTAAAAGAGAACCTGCAAAGTTGCTTGTGGCCACCGTGAGGCATTCAAGTCGCAGAGGCTCACCCTTCAGAAACACCTGGGGGAACAGGCAAAGAAAGGCCAAGGCCATAGCTGTTCAAGGCAATGTGTGGGGTTTCCAGCATGCAGCCCTTACTTGTCTTTTCCCGGAAGAATCTTCTAGAGTGCGCCCTAGGCCATGAAACTGAACCCAAGTTCCAACATTGCAAGCAGTCCAAATGCTGGTGTGAATCCTGACTGGACAAGGCAACTCTCAACAGGCCTCGCTCCTGGAGGAAAGCTTGCAGCACCACTTCCCTCATCTAAAGCGATTGAAACTGACACATGGTCACATGCTCGATTGACGAAGCGATGCCATTTTGGTGACCACGTAAAGCCGCACAAAAACTATCAGATCTCCACTTTCCGGATTTCCAACTTTCCGGCGCCTTCTGCGCAAGTCGAACGATAGGTCTCCCGTTCGTCTAGCGCCCCGACACCCACGTCGTGGCCCGGGGAAAGCTGGCAGTTGGCAAGTCCGGACAAAAAGCTTGTTGGGTAGACGTGTCGCTGTTCAGCCTCGCCATGTCGGCAAAAAGGCCGAAAGTACAATGCAGCATGGCCACATGTTGACCTAGCTGTGGTCATCATGGCATAATACAAGTCCAAGCACGGAACACATGCACTTGAGAGCTGCTTCGGTCTGTGGCTGGTTCAAAGATGCAATTACTTTGCAAATACCTGGCTACTGGTGCCTAGTCTAGAAATGTTTGGGTGAAATGCCGGCTTGCTGCAAAGGGCGTATCAAAGAAACGTGTTCCTGCTGATTCTCTTGACCTTTCGCTCCGATAATATGCCTTTATCTATCTGTGGGCAAGCTCCATGCCAGATATTCGAAGTTTGTGTTTTTCTTCAAGCAAATGGTCCCCTCAACTTTTTGGGCAACTTCTCCGATTGTCCTACGTTCATGCACATTTGCCAACCTGAACAATCAGACTTGGACCCCGCTGGGAAAAGCAACTCTTGTCAGGTCAAGTGGAAAATGACCCTGAGGCAACAAGGCACAGAACGAGCCAAGTCCAGCAAACACCGAAGTTGATGTCTTCACTATTTCCTTGGGACTTCTCCTTAAGCCAGACTGGCAAACACTTGAGCCACCCCAGCATCCCATTGGCTTTCAAGCTTGGGCTCCCTGGTGCCTTGGTGCTCAGACCAAGTGAAACTGATGTGATGCGATTTGACATATCCTCACGTAATCTGTTTTTGTTCATTCATGGGGTGGGTTGGCCTGGCCGAAGTGTGTGTAGTGAGTTGGTGATGTGTCAGACTTGGGGATCGTTTTGGCTCTTTAACCGACCAACAAGCCATCCAGTAACCTGGATATCACTGCCAGAAACACCCATCCCGGGTACACGTTTTGGCGGAGAACTCCAGGAGGGTGTTGGCCACAAACCTTCGACGGCCCCGAGGTACACTTGGACTTTTGTGCCAAAGCTAGGCTCTGAAGAAGGGGGAAAAAGGGACGGTGTCAAAACGTGATCAACATGACACCGAATGCCCCCCAGTCTCTCTACTACATATATAGATATATACATATATATATATAATATTATTCATGGAGATCTCCAATAGCTGTTGGAAGCTCCGGGGTGGAAGAATCTCACTTCAGGGGAGGTAATTGCCCCAATGGGTAGATAATGTTCACCTCCACCAAATCCAGACTTATGTGAGTGGTTCCCCTAAAAGAGTATCTCCACCCAAATACGCAAAGCAGCTCTGCGATTTCCAAAGTGGGCATTCCACTAAAAGCTTCCATCGCCAACTGCCAGCCGTTGTAGCTCGTGGTATCGTGGTACCAGGGATGCTCCCGCGCAGGGGCTCAGCAATCAATCCACAGGATTCGGATTTCGCGTTGCCAACTTATCAACTGATTTCAAGGTCAAAGCGTGTCTTCCCCATGGCTGGGGCGGGACCCCCAACTCGACAAACCCCGTTTGGGTAAGGAGACATTAACAGAACATTGCCATTCGGCTCTGTCAAAATTGGCAAATTGGCACGGAACCCGTTGTCGTTGATTTTACCGGGCGCAAATATACGGACATGTTGGTTGTGAAAACACCTGAGGGAAAATGTGCACTTCTTACGTTTTGGAGGATTCCACATGAGGACAGGTGGGAAGCCGCCCAAAAAATGTTGGATCCACACATAGGTGGCTCTGTTACTTGCAATAGGTCCACTTCGAGTGGTAGATGATGTTATTTGGGACGCTGATGATGGTGTAGGCTTGCTTTTCTTTGACGTCAACAAGGACAGGCTAAACACGCGACTCATCATTTCGAACCCCCTGGTCGGTCGGTTTTCTTTTGCCTTCAAACCATCCAAAAAGGGATTTTCCATCTTGAAACATGCCTAAACTTGTATTTTGCATCATCCCAAATGAGGAACCAGGAAGCACAACCCAAGTGTGCAAGCGGTAGAAATCTCACACGTTTTTCTCCTTTGGCGATGTCCTTTGGGTTCTATGCACGCGAAAGCAGAGAGTAGTTGTACAAGCTTGCCCTCTTCCCAGATAAAATTCAAAACATCCACTTGGGTTCCTCACATTGACCTCATGGCGTCTCTTTCTGGCGTTCTTCTGCTTTCGAAACAATTCCATGCCTGGAGAACCAAAAGATCCCCAAATTTGTCAACGCAAACTGCGGGACTTGGCCTCAAACATCGGCAAGCCTACAACCAAAACCCGCCGTCAAGCACGGAGCATCCCTTTCAAAGTGCGCCAAAGCTCGGGGAGAACAGCCGGAAGGCGGTGTGGGACAGAAAAAGCAACCCACTTCCGATGTTTTACGCCAAAGTCGCTTCAACAAAAGCATTTTGCGAAAGCGTGTAGACCCAAACCTGTGCATTTTTGTAAGAGGCCCGGACAAAGGGTGGAATGACTCAAAGGTAGTGGAAATACCACTGAAATTATTGCGATACAAATGGTTTTTCAATGTTAACCGCTTAAAATCGGTAGACATCCTCAAGAGTGTGTCCAGATTCGCAGAAGTCTGTGCAAGCCCTTGGCAAAGGGCATCTCAAGTGCAGGAATATCCAACAGTCCCGTTGCTCGCAAAGTCCATGGAACCCCCGGCAAACATGCGGTATTTGCAATCTGGAGAGAATTCCATCAGCAGCTTCTCCCTTCGGCGCTTTCTGGGATCCATGGACCTTGCAGGTGGGCAATTTGGATCTTGCAGGTGGGCAGAATATCAATCAAAATGACTGCACAAGATCTAGGGATCAACATCTATGCATGCACAGCACGGGATCAACATCTATTGCTGCAAGCAAGCGTTACAAGGTGCTAAAGGCCTCTGCAGGTAGCATCATATGCGACACATGTCACATGGCTCATTGATTTTCGGTTGGCTAGACAGCTGGATGCACCAGTTTGTTCAAAAGCAAAACAGCGAGAGAGAGAGAGAGAGAGAGGGAAGCAGGGCCCCGTTCCAAGTGCGGAGTTCTTGTTTTTTTTTTGGGGGGGGGTCTTGCAACCCTAATTTTGACGCGCCAAATGAAGGGCAGAATATCCTTGCTTCAGGCAAGCATTGGTCGCTTGGACAGGCAGCCAGTTTTCTTTTAGATGGTGACTCCCCTCCAAGGTGCAATGCCCTACCGTTTTTAATTGTTATTTATATTTTTTATTTCTCATTCATTCGTAACCCTTGCGACATGGCTCGAGCCATGCTGAACAAATCTAAGTCTCCCCATCTATATATGTACTACATTCATTTAGATAGGTAACCCACCCTCCAAAACCCACCCTTTCATCCTACTTAATTTGAGACACTGTTGGCAGTTTACTGGCAAGAATTCTGACCAGGGTTCATGTGCTAGACTGAAGTATTCCTTTTGCCCTATTGCCTTTTCGGTTTCCATCTTTTCCAATCAACCTGCGAATGAATGCTCATGCAAGCACAAATACATACGTTCATCTTCGGTATGCATACTTGCATATATATATATATATATCCACATGCACAAAGGTGTCCATGGATTTGAGGTGAGTGATGGCTCACAACCAAAGGGTTTTAAGCAATTCGGGTTTTGCTTTTGCTCACACGAGCATTGTCCAGCCCCCCCGCAACTGGGTTTTGTCCCAAAACATCGGGCACTCACAAGGGTGATTTTCCTTTGCTTTCCCTGCAAAAAGAGACCCTCAAGAAAGACACACACACAACAGACAGGATGGAATTCCCCACAAAACAGCGCCGTCTGAGACGAGTGGTGTAGGCGACGGGTGGAAAAATACAGGGGGGCATTGTCAAGTGCAAGTAGCCACTTGCCTGGGGCAAATAAAAGCGGAGCCTGGAGGAGGCATTCGTGAGATCAAAATCAGCCAGCCTCATCTGCGCAACCGAGCCAAAAACCAAGCCAAAACACCAAACACCTCAAGCCTTATCCAGCTGCATGGCCGACACTTTGGACGCCTCTCAATATGCCTTGCCGGGCAAAATTGCGCAAAGAGCTCTCGACACAGCTTCCTGGAAATCTGGAGAAGATGCCAAGACTGGCAGCAGTTTCAGAGCGCACTCTTCAAGGGAACACCCGCTTAATCGTCGGTGTTCCCCCAAAATAAAAAGCACTCTCAGGGGTTGACTGGCACATGATGCATAGCTGGTCTGTCATGGCATGACATGAATCGTTGCTTTTGGTGTAGCTTTCCTTGAATGCTGAGGCATGAGAAATGGAACTCTGTCTCTTCACAGTGTTTTCAAACAACTCAAAGATGCATCAGAACCAAATTTTGCTCAAAAAACAAAACGCGCATTCCGCACACACAATGCACATGACCCACATGCCATTGCTATCATCTTGGAGGGGTGGCAGAATGCTACCAGGCCAGGCTGTCACAGTGGCCAAGAGGCAACAGTCGCAAGGGCGTCGCCCCTGTGCTTGGGTTAAGCGCGGGAGGGGTGCTCATCAATTCGGTGATCTAAGTGCGTGAGGTCCACACTCAACCCAGGAGGTCCCCCAAATGCCATGTCTGACGATTGGGAACGTTCAAACATTAAGCTCGATATACTTGTGTATGTATATATTAATAGCTGTCTATCTATTACTTATCAAGTTATTGACTGTTTTCTGTGCTACGGTCGAAGCCTTAAATATTGCAAGTGCGAAGCAAACAAAAAAATTGAACGGTCTACGAAAAGAAGCACTATAACATGACATCTGCAGCCCCCAATACAGTGTTGGACTTGCAATATTTTGTGGCTGGGAAGAAGGGTTACGCGCTTGGCTTCAACATTGTAGCTGAGGGAGAGGGGTTCGCATGCAGTCAGCGGTGCCAGTTGATCAGCGTCCATATCCCACGTGGCGGAACTTGCAATATTTAGGGCTTCCAAGTATCTATCTATTTTGTACAAGGAGAGACATGCGTGTCCCTGCAACCCCTGGCTCATAGCACAGGCCGCTTAAGGCCTGCCAGCTTCTCTGCAGGTCCGGACGTCCTCCAGTCTCCAGGGCTTTTGTGCCGACCGCACAGCGCAAGCCCGGCTGAGCAGGCTTTCAACTCTGAACATTACCCGAATCCGTGCTCTCTTCATTCCCCCTTCAAATGCATCACTAAGGAATCACGCCCATGGCCCCAACAGGTGTTCAAAACCGCAAAGGAAAATCTTGGGACCCCTCAACGCCGCTGACCTAAGCCCATCTGGCTGCTGGCCGATAAACGAGGATATGACCTCAGGATGCCACGGCGGCGGGGGGGTCTTGTGGAGTTGGTTGACGAGCCAAAACTGCCGAATGGCAAAAGAGGACCGCGTTTCTTACCAACTCCTCCTACGCAACGGATCAGCTTCGAAGCTTCTATGCATCTGTACAGTGCACGCTTGAAGGAGTGGGATGCAGCTCACAAGCAACGCTTCCAATCTTTCGACCCCGGAAACGGCTTGTGAATGGTCAGAATTTCTGAAGGCGCACCTGGCGAGCTGCAGAAAGGGGCTGGGCAAAGGGTCCCTGATGAGGTCGCATACCACTCACGAAAGAAGAACGCTTCGGGGGGAAAAAACACTGCAGTTTGTAGTAGAAACCGGAAATCCTCCTGCACCTGCAAAACTAGTGGCTCAATGCATAAGCTTGAAGATCAAACCAAAGAACAAGGAGTGAAACAGCCTTGAAGTGGCCACGGAATTCCTTCAATGCGAACGCTTCTTGTGCGCTGCATCCCCCTTGCGCCATTCAAGCAGTGCAGATGTCTTCCCTCTGCCGGCGCTCCTGGCTCGGCGGCGACCACTTAAAAGCTGAGCGAAGCCTCAGCGCCTGGCAAAGCCGAACCCCGATTCGGCCAATAGGCGCCCTGTGTCGTTACTTCACCAAGCCCAAATGGCTGTGGGTCAAAAATGGGTACCCAGAACGGAACTCTGGTAAATGGAACCAAGGACTAAAACCTGCGATCCCCTCCTGGTGGTGAAATTTTGTCCCATACCCAAATGCACATGGAAACTACCGCAGTGTTTATCTTCTGATGGCAAGTGATGCGTGTCCTCTTCTCAGGCTGGGTCAAAAGCGGTGAAAAGCGAGGACCCCTCCTAGTGGTTATTCTCATCTTGGTTGCTTTAACTGAGCCAAGAAGGTGCCCGGCTTTAACATTCCCATTCGGGGCCACCTTCTGTATCCATGTGGATCGGCGGGTAGTGCCCCAGTTGAATGTAGCCTCTGCCTCTGCCACATGTTCCACACTGTGGGTTACACGCTGTTTACAACTGGGTCACCAGCAAGCCGACATATCATAGTTTGGTTTGCAGAAGGTGTGCGGATTCTTTCGAGGACAACATGATGTTCACGCATGGTCGCAAAGCCGCTGCCATGTGCCTGCGCATCATATTTTTTCTGCCTCTGTCCTGCAACACCTTCTTCCAGCAGCATCAAATCCTTGGACTTTTGATTGCAGAACGCATGGTTTTGTGCATGACGCAATAGGGATATTGATTGCTCCCACATCAGAGCCTTTTCCTCGCAGAGCCATGCAGGAGGGGGCAAAAAGATGTGAGCCGACACTAGTTCGGGCAGACAGCTACAACTTGTAGGTCATATCGGCCACATGCTCCTCATGGCGTGCTGACCTAGGTAGTTGCCAAAATCAGGCCCTTCTGCGACCCTGGTTTTATTTTTGCGCCCTAGAGAGGGTCCCTCAAACCGATCATCATTCTGTCGCTGCAAAAAAGACATACCGCAGCTATAGAGATGAAAGGCCAAGGATGGTCCTGCAGTTGCAACGGCCCTTTCAGCCAAAGCCCGCCTAGCAGAGCATCAGATTCTGCCAGTCCTGCGTGTGTGCCTCTCAGAGCCTTTTTCTTCAAAAGGTTGGACTCCGCCTCCCAAAATGATACCCACTCTAAATGGTCAAAGTCGGGAATCAACGCAAAACCCAAGTCTCGCCAAGAATGGGCCTTTGAAGCCGCATTCTCCATCTCGACCCTGGCCACTGAAACATGCAGCAAGACGACATGATATTTTGTTTGTGCAAGCTCACTCAGAGTCTGACCATGGTCACATAAAAGCTTGCCCAATGCTGGCTTCCCATGCTGCACTCCCTGCGAAGCCGATGAAAATGTAAACAAATCCACAGACACCAGTGCGGCAAGAAACTCATTGGCAACCCGGGTCACTCGCCCACCACAAAGTGGGTTGCAGTTCCAAGCAAGGATCTTTTCCCGCGTGATAAAATGTGACCCTACACATGGAAACTCTTGCAAACAAAGGCAATGCTTGAACTAACTTAAAGCAGAAATGTGAGGGGCCCCATTCGAGCACATGTTGTTTTGGTGCTTCATGTCGGCCCGCCTTTACCAACGTGCCCCTCCAAAAAAAGGAATGGCCAAAACAAGAACAAAAAGCAAACTGGAAAAGACAAAACAAACAAGGTCCTCCTCTTCCTCCACTCTTTCAGTGCCACGGCGGCGGCGCACTTTTCGCTGCAGTATCTTCCTCGGGCAAACGACTGGTGAGCGGCCAAGATGAATTGCTACCCACAAAAGAATGGGACAATTCGTTGGTTCCCCGGCTTTTCGAAACTCACTACTGTAAGTCGGGCCATGTCCCTATGGACCACTGGATATTTTGAAACCTCACGCGTCAGCAGGTCCAATCCAAGAATTGGCAGGTGTAGGTGCAAGCGCACGACTTGTTCCCGATGCACTGCTCTTGTTTAGGCATCGCTTTGGCAAACAGCCATCTTGCAGCGAGCTCGCACGAACAGGGGTCGGGAAAAAGATTATCTTCCCCACTCCCGCTCCATGGTCCCACTGCCTCGTTTGGGCTTAGGATCAAGCTTGCGCAATTGGCGGGGGGGCTTAGGACAGGAAACAGATGCAGAATCATCGCAGAAAGGCACGTGCATATCAGCCATTGGTTCTTGGTGGCCTTGGCTCACACATCGAAGCGATCCCAATCTGGGTATGGGTCAAAATTAAACCACCAGGGGACCGCAGGTTTTGGTCCATTTTTCCATTTACCAGGGTTCCATTTTGGGTACCCATGTTTGACCCACAGCCTCAGAGCTGTGTCAGGTTTCGGCCATGAAAGCCATTCGAGACCCGACTTCCGGGCACGGCGCGGTGCTGTTTCCACGTCATGCAGGAAGCGGTCGAGCTTGTTCAAGTACATGTCCTTGGCTAGACTGAGACCCAACAGCCGAGGGAAGTGTCAGGCACCCGGCTGTGCTTCCCAAAATGAGTCGCATCCTTTCTGGGACGGTATTGGGAAACATGACAACCACTTGGAGGGGTCTCTGTCAAGACTGTGCCTGCTGGAAGGCTTTCAAATGATCTTTCCTGATGGCTAACACGTTACACCTCCCTTCCGCTGCAGGATTGGTCGGCTTGCATACGAACAAGCCTTTGATAGCAAAGAATTGAGGACCCAGAGGCTATGTTCCTGATGGTATGTATGTATTTTGCCGCATTCAGTTTGTTTACAACTGGATCCACTTTTCCAAAGGGTCGAGCCTTCATGTAAATATACATTCAAAGCATCCACTTGGCACAAGACTGGAATAAGGACGGTAACACTTGGGCGGAATCAGGAACTCTTCCACCTGAAGCCAGCTTGCGTCTGCATCAATCTTTTGACCTGGTGTTATCCCCTGGTTCACCAGCCACATTACGCTACATGATCCACGCAGAATGATGTAGGTCACCTCATCACCTGCCATCACTGCCACACCATGCAGCATTAATCAGCATCACACACATCGCCAGCATTACTGCATCAAACGCATCACCAGCAAAACCAACATCACACGCATCGCCAGCATTCCTGGCAGCACCATGCGAAAGTGATGCCTTAGGAAGGTTGTTTCCTTGCAAGGAAACCTGTTTTAACTTGCTCGCCATCGGCCAAGGAGCGTGAAGCCGCCGGTCTGGTGCGCCAGGGTGCTCCGTCAAGGGAGCCATGCGCCTGGAAGGCAGGAGGCCAAAATATCTGCCGCTTTACACCCGTCCGCGAATTTTACAATCAAAAGGGGCTGCCTGATGTTCGACTTTCAATCGAACTACCCCGAAAACACGTGCCAGAATTTTCAGGTATCCTGCAGATGGGTGCCCCCACTTTCCAGTCCACATAAATATTATACATGATGTGTGTGTGTGTGTGTCTACGTATGTATGTATGCATGTATGCATGTATGCATTTATGCACTTATGCATTTTTGTATGTATGCATGTATGCATGTATGCATGTATGCATGTATGCATGTGTGCATGTATGCATGTACAAATGTATGTCGGCAGGTATGTACGTAGGTAGGGTCTGTATGTAAGAATGTATGTACGTACGTATGTATGCACGTATGCATAAATGCATGGATGTATGTCCGTAGGTATGTATGCGGGTAGGTAGGGTATGTATGTATCTACTGTATGTATGTATGTATGTATGTATGTATGTATGTATGTATGTATGTATGTATGTATGTATGTATGTATGTATGTATGTATGTATGTATGTATGTATGTATGTATGTATGTATGTATGTATGTGTGTGTATGTATGTATGTATGTATGTATGTATGTATGTATGTATGTATGTATGTATGTATGTATGTATGTATGTATGTATGTATGTATGTATGGTTCCTTGTTGTAAGCCAGGGTTCGACATCAGTATCTGAGTAGGGCAGAACTCGGGGCAAGATCCATTTGCCGAAGATGCCCGCCGAATGTTCAAACAGGCACCCTACAACAAATGATTCAGCCTCTGGATTCACCAAGCAATCCACCAATTAAAGCTCTGAAAGGATAGCTTTGAGGAACACCTCCATGCTCCTCCTACAGACAAAAGAACAATAAAATGATTGGAGGCCCATCTTTAAAACCTTGGTGAGTTGCGTTAAAACTGGGGACTCTTCTTACTGCCTTAACAAAGCAACAGGCAAACAGTTGGCGGGACACTTCTTTCGCTTCACCTCCGGCAGCGCTGCCACGTCTACTCCAACAATCGGGAAAAACAACCGCCAACGAATCCCGAAAGGAAACCAACGTCACCATTTTTAGGCTTCCCCGATTTGGACAAATAGTGACTCGTTCCAAACCCCGTGGTTCACAAACCGGTCGGTCCTCATGGAGCTGCCCTGGTCCAAGCGTTTGGACTCCTGAGCTCGAGACAATCCGAGCGAGTGAACCAACCGTTTGCGGGGGTCCCTTGTGTTGCCTGGGATTTTCGCAGGGAAGAGCTTCAACTGGGAATACTTGGAAAAGCAATGGAAGCAAAGTGTCGAGGCCAATGCTCTGAGAGCGGACTTGATCCTCGAGAAGCATTCGTAGGCTCCGACGCATCAAAATCCAGCAACAGACAAGGCGAGACCCTTTCTCTCCAGACAGGCAGCGCAGCTGGTGTCGGGCGCAACCCTTAAAACTAAAGGCACTGAAATTAAACGGAAACAGCAACCTAAAAACATAGAACAGTAGATGGGAAATGCAATGAGAAAATCACATAGAAAACTTCAATCAATCAAATCACAAACCAGCCACAAACCATACCCTCAAACCATACCCCACAAACTCCCACTTTCTTGCAACACCGACCAGGAAAGAACACATCTACGTCCCCACTGAACAAAAGCGACTCTCCTCCGCAGTGATGCTGAAGGTGTGGCCTGGCCAGTTGGTAAGATTCCCAAAGCGGGCAGGGGGCTCCATGGAGCAATGCACATATCTTCCCGTGCTCCAATTTCAGGAAGCGGTGACAGCAAACAAAACTGACTGCAACGTGATGCCAAAGTGGGTTCTATCTGCCACGTGCCCCTTAAACTTCGATCAGGGCCTCAAAACTGAGCTGAGGGGCTTCCTGGAAGATTGCCGGTCAGCTTTTTGTTGGATGCTAAGTGGTTGCAAGGCCACTCGACTTTGGATGGTTGGGCAGAGTACAGAAAGAAAGCCTGACCAGGCCATCATTGGAGCAAGTGCCACCAAAAAGAGACGTGTGCCCGCCCTTGATGCAAAGCGACAAGCCAGAACCCGCACTAAGAAAAGCCCCAAACATTCTCTACCCTGAGATGAGGGGACGGGACGAACTACCTGGACAAGGGGCATGTTTTGGCCTGTACCAGAATGGTCAAGAAAAGCCTGTCGAACATCATGTTGGCTCCCTTGCCCAAATGCTGAAAGCTGACTGTCCATGAGATTTCCCCCGTCCACTGCCACAAACAGGGCCCAAAAACCACAATGCCAAAAAAGGGGTCGTGGCGGAAAACACGGCCCATGCTTTCGCCATGTTTGACCTCACCTGGGGGTGCGAACTCCCGCGGGGCCAAGCCCGCGGAGGACTCCGGGACCCGCCTGGCAGTTCCATGGGTGCCACCGAGGCCGCGCAGCCCATGTTCGACAGCTTCGGTCAAGGGTCACCGCGCTGAGCTGGGGGTGCTGAGAGTAGGCGGTTGTAGGTTACGTGGACAGACACGGGATGCTGAAACTGCTGGCATGAGAAGCGTCTCGAATTACGATCCCCTATCCTCCGGAGCGGCAAGGCGATCAAAAGGGCATGGGCGCGAGCGTGAGTTGCCAAGCGCATGGAAGCTGGCATTGCCTCGCCGCAGTACAAACATGGTGTTTCCTGAAGGTAAGGGGTCCTTTCCACAGGACTGTGTGGGCCGAAACATCTGGGTCCTTTCCACTCAGAAGCCAATCTCCCCAGACCATTCAGACTTCGCCTCTTTGAAGAAACCCCACCACTTGAGGGCAGAGATGTTCATCACCCGGACATGTAAACTCCTGACCAATCGCAAATGCCTCCGTTTGTGGGGGGTGTCAAAGGTGTTTTTTTTTGGGAACGAGGGAACCCATCAAGACTTAGACTTGCTCCTTTGCATCTCATTTTTGCAGCTTGGTTTGTGGTGTCAACCTAGAAACTCATCTCGAGGTGTGAGAGGGTATCGTCTTTAATACGAATCACCCGAGACTCCATGACTCCCCGAATACTAACATCTTGCTCTGCACCCAAACGTTTCGCAGCGATGCTCCGTGCAGGCATGGGGAATAACGCCGCACGCTGTGCACGTAACTAGGCGCTCTAGTAGTCTGGAAGAGGTTCATAAACTCCAAACCTGTTTGAGATGTTTGTTGGCCTTGTTCCAGGTTGGAAGGGGTGCGCCACGTGGAAGATATGCGGGCGCTGCTTCCTAGAACCGACAATTTCTCCATAACCCAAATGGGTGTGTGTTTCTAAGTTTACCCTTCTTCAGGTTGGTTTATAGAAAGGGAAACCAAAGGAAAGCGACAATTTTTGAGGTATTGTGACACGCACCGAAATGACCCGTCTCATTCTCTTCAGGTACAAAGGAAGCACCACCGCCGGCGAACCAAAGGCAACCCTCACCTTCTGGAGCGGCACCTCCCAAAAGCTTGGTTCCTCATTTGCATTCCGCTTAAAACCGTCCGAAAGAAGCCTCTAGTCCTGACACATCCCTGGACACCAGAACAATAGTCCCAGACCTGCTGCCTGCATATCCCATACCAGCGACCAAGACCTCTCCGCCCCGAAGCCGGAAGCCGGAAGCCCCGGGCCGGGATCAACAGCAGCGCCGCCGCAACTGGAAGCGGGAGGCCGGAAGTGAGGCTGGGAGGAAAAGGGCGAAAACTAAACGCTGCAAGACACATATAGGGGTTGCTCGATTTGTGTATATGTATATAGATGTGGCTGCTTGGTCATGTACATTTTTGCGCTTGAATATGTCTGTGTGTAGGCGTGTATACATGAATTGATTTATTGCAAACAAAAGCACACCTGCTTTCGTGCTTTCTCCAACACATGTGTCCATAATATTTATAAGTATGCTGCATGCATTGAAGTCGTCTTGCAGACTAGAGTAGCTCGTGTCGCCTGTGGGGTTGCAATTAGCGATGCCATATTTGCTCGACAAGAGATTTTTGTCAAGCCGTCCAAACAGAACAAGGGCATCGGAGTCGATATCAGAACAAAAATACATGAAGGTTGCTGCCCTCGCAGGCACAATGCAGATTGAGCATATGTTTCCATTGGAAATGATTTGTCAAGGACAACATACAGTTGAAATCCTGGCACAAAATCCAAACAAAGATCAACCAGCAGCTACATTGAATGTAACCCAGGATTGGTAAAACCAGCCAGCTTTAGGCACCCCGGCCAACCTGATCCGGTTGCAACAAAGCAACCTATAGTCCAACACCCAGCCTGGCGGCCGAAACCATGGACCCATCACCTGCGAGAAGCGGGCGGCCGGGTCAGCCGTCAATCTTCTTGTTGGGACATGGGAAAATGGGGTGGCTCGGATCTGTCCAGTGGACGACCAGAATTTGTCTCAGCTGCAAAGATCGATTTTGTGCCGCTTCCCAACAAAAATGTGGCAAAATTGAATATCTTGTGGGGCTAGGGTTGTTGCAAGGAAAACCTTTCGAAGCTGTCCCTACTTGAGACGCGGCCAACTCAAGCCAAACACAATGAGAACCCGCATTCATTTAACTACTGGAAAGCAACACCCCATTCTAGCCCATTTTGGGTTGATGTATCAGCGGGATCATGCTGTGTGCACTTTTCTTCTTGGATTTTCCTGGGGGCTCCCAGGCTAGAACAAATGCATACCAGCATTTGGGCCTTCCAGATGGTCCCTGCCAAGGGAACGTGCGCTGAGCAGCAGCTGCATCCTATTGAGGCCTTGGTTTGGTAGTGGGCTTTAAGATTGGTTTGAAAGTATGTTCTGGGCAGGGGCAGGGGCAGTTTTGGGTTTGGTTTAGGGGGTGGTGTGGTTGTGAGCCGCTTTTGCTCATCTCACTTTACCCGAGTTTGCCAGCTTGCTTCGAGTGATGCCATCACCCTCCCTCCCGGCGCCTGTGAACATGCCAACACAAAAGGACAGCGTTTTGGGCTTCTCCCATTTCAATTCCTTTTTAGGGTGCGCAGCCACAAGTCAGCCATGTTTATCCTGGGTTCCACCAACAGATGTCGCTTGATCGCGATGTCCGATTCCAGTCATGGAATCGGTCCTAAAAGCCCGAAGCACCGCAACCCGCACGCATGCATTCAGATTTGCTCGACTTAAGCCATCTCCAAGGGAGTGTGTCTGGCGTGCGGTTTTGAGCCTATCCCCAAACCAAAGGCCGATTATAACCTGATTAGAGCAAGACCAACCTGGGAAAGGGTAGCTAGCTCTCAAGCCAAAGCAAACAATATGGTTGCGCCGGAAGAGTCTTCTGTGTTCTCATCCTCCTCTCAAACCCAAATCGCGCCTGACACCCTGTCAGGGAATGGAACAGGCCTGTCTCATGTCTGGAGCCAGACACTTTCTCCAGGCGGCTCCTCCCTCCCGTCTCTTGGAACCGGTCTGACCGCAAAAGCCAATGGAAAGCCGGAGTCTGTCGGAAAGGGAACTTGCTGATCAATGGATTGAAATGCTTCCCTTTGAAACCATCCAAGAAAGGCTCTCTACGCACCCTCGCGCAGTGCCAGGAAGCCAATGCACAAGCGGCTTCCATGCATCTCCAGCGGGGCCAAAACAAAACCCTGCTGATTTGGACGAACTGCCCTCAAGACTAACCGAGCCCATTCCAAACTGGATCCTGTATCTTCAGAAAGGAAAGACTCACATGGGGGAGCCCAATTTCTGTGTGTGCAAGTGTGCGGTCTGTCTGTCTTTCTGTGTCTCCCTCTCTCTCTCTCTCTATCTCCCTTTCTCTTGGGCGTGGGAAAACCCATCAATCCCCTGCGACCCGAGCCCAAGCCTTTTTCGCCTGCTTGCCTGGCGCTGTACACGCAGAGTGTCGCTGTTTCCACACGGGGCTTGCCTTTCGCCTGCTATTGAAACATGAAAGTGTCCAGCCC
>CAUJNA010003697.1:421556-450895 GCA_963377175.1 Effrenium voratum | reverse complement strand
TGAGCTGGAAAAAAAAAAACGTATTAAAACTCTTATCCCAGGATGTTTTCATTGCAAATCCAAGCGGCGGTCTTCATAAGAGTGAGGTCCCCCAAAAACATGCCCCTTAAGTGTATGAGGTCTCAAGTGTTTACACCGCTGCAAATTGTTGCTGGCTGCTGCTGCTGGCTGCTGCTGCTGCTGCTGGCTGCTGCTGGCTGCTGCTGCTGCTGCTGGCTGCTGCTGCTGCTGCTGGCTGCTGGCTGCTGCTGGCTGCTGCTGCTGCTGCTGGCTGCTGCGGCTGTTGCTGGCTGCTGCTGCTGCGGCTGCTGCTGCTGGCTGCTGCTGCTGCTGCTGCTGGCTGCTGCTGCAACTCATTGCTGGGATCTGCAGAAACAAAGAAAGTGCAAACTACAGAAATGGGCCACTCCTGATCCAAGGCATCTACGACTTGCGCGCGACTTGCGCGCGACTTGCGCGAAAATTTAGCAATCTTCCGGATTCTTTCGACCATGCGGATGAAGATGATGATGATGATGATGATGATGATGATGATGATGATGATGATGATGATGATGATGATGAATCATCACTGCTTCACTTGCGCGTCACTTGCGCTTTACTTGCGCGGCCCCATGTTTGACTTGCGCGGCCGCTCCTGCAACACACTCCTGCCATTCAAATTACAAGCGGCGGTGCAGCTAATTTGATAGGTCCAAAAGACCTGGGATCATGCCTGACATTGACACATACAACGTTTTTTTTTGTGTTTTTTTTTGACTCACGTGCTTTCAGGGTTCAACAGCTTGGCAAGCAAACTATGTAAAATTGAAACTTGACGAAGCATGTCGCCGTTTGGTTGGCTTCCGCCCCCCGCCTGATTTGCTCCTGGACTTCGATCCCGATAAACACCGCATTGGTGACCACCACCTACCGAAAGCCACGGTCGAGGTCGATCCGGGCTGGAACTGGGCGAGCCGGCTTCAAGGGGTTTTGTTACGGACTTGGGGCCTGGACTCGAGCTTCGAGCCGCGCTGACTTGTGCTCAGAAGCGCCTCCGCCAGTCCAACTATTCTGTTCAGAACAGGTGTTCAACAACCGCAACTGGTAGATGCCCAGGCAACTGCAAAGCTGGGTTCCGGGGAGGCAGTTGGACTGTACCGTGGGTCTGAAGAAAACAGGTTCTTCTAGAAGGGGACGTCTGGTGGGTGCGGAAACGTCAGTGGGTGGCAGGGTAATAAACCGCCAAGCTGATGTCCAGATCCAAAGCATTGTTGACGCTTGCCTGGGGTCCTGCTGAAAAAACCTGACTGAAGCCTCGGCGATTCTTGCTTCTGCCATGGGCACTGTCTCGCCCGGTTCGCTAGTGATCGGCTCTGCTCCTAGGTGTCTTCAAACTCATGTCGGGGGTCCCTGAATATGTGCCGGGTGTATATATACCCTGGAAATCCACGACTGTTTTTTAAACGTCCTTTGCACCTCACCTGTTTTTTGCAGCTAAAGCCTGTTTCTTGCGCCTGCAATGAGCCATGGCGTGGTATTTGATGGATTATTCATACTGTTGCCACGTTTAGATTCTACAAAGCCTGTTCCACCCCAACATGCCTTGACACAACAATTTTGGTGTGAACATAGCGGTCCGTGATGCACGCAAAAGTAGCGTGAAATCACAGTGAAAATACCGTGAAATTGGCGTGAAAGCCTGTTTTCCAGCATGAAAGCACGTTTTCTGCCGTGAATTTTGACACCGGTGAATCTATGTGTTTCAGCCTGTCCTTTGGTAATCCCTCCGCTTGTTTTGCGGGAACGGAGGTCAAGTCTTTGCACACTTTGGTCCTGAGCACGTGCCGCGCCTGAATTGTTCAATGGTATCAGCTGAGCTTGGACAAAACTACTCCCGGCAAAAAAACCGCCTTTCACAGAAAACATGCAAAAAAAAACCGCCTTTGGAACCCCAGGGTATATATATATACATATGTCTATACATATATGTATATATATATATACATATATGTATATGTATATATTAGCGCGCGAACTTCCTCCATTGCTGTCTCGGCCCCCCCAATGCGGCTTTTGTCATTTGGGTAAGCACAAGCGCTGCTTGGCTCAAGGTTTGCTTGCCTGGTCATTCTAATTACGCCTGAAACCATGTCCAGCTAAATTTGCTCGTTTTTGCCACAGGAGGCCCGAAAATAGCTCGATCTGCATGAATGACTCTGCGTTAGCCTTTTGCAGCAAAGGCTCGTTAGTCTTTCTTCTATTGACAAACGTAGCTTCTAGTTTAATGATGCAGCGTAGCCCTTTGAGCTGAATAGCATGGATCTGCCTCTGGATGTCAGCTTGCATTGGATGAAATGCCTCATATACCTGCAGCCTCCACCGAGCGGAACAGCAAAGGTGCTTCAGCAAGAACTCAACTTACGCCAAACACAATTGGTCGCAGGTGATACACCGCACTAAGTGGCTCCAACCCCGGCACTGGCTGGTGCTCGGAAATCTTGGAAGCCTCCCCTTTGCTTGTTTGCTTCACGTGCAACAACTCATGGGGGCTGGGGGGGAGGGAGGGGAGGGGGAGGGGGGGGGGGAGGGAGGGAGGGGGAGGGAAAGGGAGGAGGGAGGGAAGGGGGAGGGAGGGGAGGGGAGGGGAGGGGAGAGGGGGGAGGGAGGGAGGGGGAGGGAGGGGAGGGGAGAGGGAGGGGAGGGAGGGAGGGGGAGGGAGGGGAGAGGGAGGGAGGGGATGGGGGGGGGAGGGATGGGAATGTAGGCGGGTGGCGGGGCAGGGTGAGGTCTGGAGTGGAGGAGGCGGTGAGGGAGCCCCCAATAAAGAGGCGCCCCACCCAAAAACTGGCTAAAACCCTTCCTACTACCCAGCGGTCTTATTTGGGCTCCCTCCCCCTCCCTTCCCTCCCCCCCAGCCCCCATGGACAACATGTCCCCTGCTCACTTGCTCCGTTCATCCAGCCGGACCCCTTGGTCGATCCCGGAAGGCCAAGAAAGACGTATACCAATATGGTTGATGTCTGGCAAGCAACTCTTGGGACGCCTACTGCCATGAAACTACCTCTGAAGGTAGCTGGGGGACGGATTCTAGTCGCGGTGGAAAACCATCTCCCGAAAGGCCCATGCGGTCTGCGATGTAGCACATTGTGATAACTCCAGCCTGCAAAACAACTTGAAACAACACTGTATAGTGGCTTTCTAAGAGGAACTCCCAGCGTACTCTTAATACATCGATAATATCTTGGTGCAAACAAGCATGCAAGCTTAGCTGAGAAGAGCGAATGCATTTGGCTTACAATGGAAAGCACTCCGTTGCTCAACCAAACTATCAGGAGTCGTCATCTCTTGTCATGGACGAAATAAGACCAACCCTAGGCCCATGCCCATTGCATCCCTTCCCCAGCGCGCCAGGCCAAAGAACAGGTCGAAGGCAGGGTGCTGAACCTGAACATGCTCACACCAAAGAAAGTTGGGCAACAATCGTTGACAGAAACCCCAGCCAACACGGACTCCTGAATGTCAATGAACCATTTACAAGTTCTTTCCCTCCCAAGCCGTCTCCTGAGGGTGCGTTCTTCGAGAGACCTACTCGAAGCAACCCAAGACCAACACCAAGCCTAGGTCCTCCAGTGGAGAGGTTCGAATAAGGGTACCCTTTCTTTTCTTTTTTGTCTTTTTTCGTAGGGGACCCCTGCCCCCAAAAAAGAAACGATAAAAGTTGGCACCTAGCCGGGGGACCTAGAAGCCCCCAATCCAAGCCAAGACCGACGACCAAGCCCAGGCCCAAGCCAAACCCACCGACCAAAACCTTTGGCCCTGCCTGGAGTCTCCTTCTGACCCTTAAAAATGGGGTCACCCAAAATAAAGGGGTCATGGACCCATTTTTGTTTCGGGTCAGAAGGAGACTCCAGGTGCGTCCTTTTTGGAGCCACGGAGCCAGCGGCCCCAAGAAGCGCTTCTCGATGTCCTCGGTGCCGCCGCGGCTCGCCGCGAAGCGCTGCCCTCGGAAGCGGACGCCGGAAGCGGACGTCGAGACGCTTGAAACCCCACGGGGCCCACAGGTTTGGTCACAGGGCGTCACGTCCAGGGCGGATTTTTGGGGTTTTAGCGTTGTCATGGGGTTTGCCTTACGGTGTTTGTTTTTCTTTCTTGTTTGTAGGGTGCTTTGTTTCCCGGTTTGGGGGTAACTTAAACCTTAGGGACACCGTCAGCTTGGAAGCCGAAGGGAAGAAGCCTATGGCATAAGTTGCCCAAAGGACCTGGAAAGAAATGAATCACCTTTTGGAACCCTTGACTCAATTCAATCTGGACCAAAACTGATAAAACCTCGGGTGCCCTAAGGGTCCGATCGAGGGAACTCGCGGAATGCCTCCAATGCGCTTACACACCGTTTCGGCAACTCGGGGTGCTACAGGGACCGCAGGGTTCTGCATACCAAGCGTAGGGTAACTCACTTTGCTTTTGTGGATTGGCCGAAAATCCTTGCAACCATGGTGACGCCCAAAAAGTAACTCATGTCCAACTCTGGGAGCAAGGGACACCCAAAGGTCAGCTGGCCGTGCTTCAGCTGAATGCCAACAACCCGAATCGGGTTCGAGGCTTCTCGGAAAAACCATGCGTCTTGGAAGGCAGAAAACCCCATATTCCAAGAGGGAGGTGGAACCTACAGAACGAGCCCATGGTAGGATTTAAAAGATGTAACATGGTCCAAAAGTTGACCCAAACCAAAGGGATTCAAGGAGCCATGGAATTGTCTGGGAACTATTAACATGTATTTTCTCGAGCTGGTAATCTCACTTGCTGAGTAGATGGCCCAAACACAGTCTAAACTCGTTGTTTACCACCAAAGTGGTGCTCCCCCAAAAAAGTTAAGTCCAAAGACTCTGGAAGTGAGTACTGTCCAGCAGTCCAAGTGCTACTCAGGGGTCGGATCATGCTGTTTCTCAAGGAATCAAAAAAAAACGACCCCGAAGCGAACCATCCCTTGTGGCTTCCTTGTGCATCAACCGTTCATTCCCCTGCTATTTTAGCATCATCAAAGTCGTTCCCCTTGGCGGTCCTATTGGAAGAGGAACCCAAACTGACTTTGATACCTCTTGTAGAGTAGTTAAAAACAGCATGTCTGAAGCGGGTCGCGGGCCCGGAAGAAAGGATTTCAGGGGAGTGACCCAGAGTGTCACCAGTCCTGGCTAGCGCGCGATTGCACTTCACTGTTTTCTCAAAATAGGGGACCAGGTTGGTTTCCCTTCAAACCCTCCCAAAAGGGGTATTTTCAGAAACGCCTTCATGTGCAACCTAAGACCATCCCAGTTTGCGAAGTATGGCTTGGGCCTCCATTAGCCCTGGATTGCAAATTGTCGTTTGCGCGTTTCCTGAGCAGGGGGCATAGACACATTACGTCTTGTTTCCCGTCGCATGTTCCATGGATCTTTGGGTGCTCGTAGAAGGCTGGATCGGCTTATCATGCTCCTCGGAGCCGATAGCAGAAAAGATCGCGTGAGAGCGGACAGTGGTTCTGCCAAATTTGCCACGCGCCTTCTGCGCCATGCGCGACTGGAGCGATGGTTTAATTGCCCGGCACAAGTTTGGGCCATGGAAAACACAAGTGCTTTCTTCATCAGATCAACCACTTCAGTGGACCTGGGTGTGTGTTTTTTGAGGGTGGCCTTTTTTGAGTGTGTTTATTTCGGGAAACGTGAAGCCACCCATTTTGAAAAACCCTCCGTTGCTATGGAACCTGGCAGGTCCTTTTAAGTTGAAATACCAGAGTTCAAGTGATTCAAGAATGTCCAGTACTATGGCAGCCCTTCACAGCCTTGAGCCAAATGATTGGCAAATGACAAAACTCATGCACCATACCCGGAGAGGAAGCTAAGAGGAACACGCCCCTTGAAAAGGTGGGTTTGTTCAACTCCCCCCTCTTGCAATTTGGGCAGGCGCAGGACGGGTCGCAGCGAAGGGTGGCTTCACCCCTTGCTAGAATGATTGCATCAACTTAGAAGGCGACCAAAAGACAATTCTCGAATTAATGACATGGATACGAATTGATGATCCAGGCAAGGGTGCCATCTCAAGTTGCTAGCAGATGCGCAAGAGCGGCAAAACAGCTTGTCAAGAGTCGAGATGCCGGCACAAAAGCCATGACGAAGCAAGGCACTCAACTGGGAACAACAAAGCTCACCATTAAATGCTGCACTGGTTTGTATGGCTAAGATATTCAAAGCCCATTGATGCATTTTGCAATCAACTATGTTTGTCTAAGATTTGGCAAATGCTCAAGTGCGGCATGCCCGGCCGCCTCACAAGGACACCGGTTTAGGGCGCGAAGTCGCCCCCCCTGATTCCAAGCACACACAAGTTTCTTTACTGCAATGCAAACCAAGACACGAAAACTTCAACCTGGGAACACAAGGGTGTCTAGCAGCGACCTGGTGAGAGCCAAGTAGTGTCATGCAATTCACTTCTCGTGAAACTAATTGAGTTCGCTTCATGGTGTGAGGCGCTCAAAGCTAGCCAAACACGGCAGGGGCAGGTGAGGTGTTCATTCAGGCTTTGATTGTTGCGGACAACCCCCAACATGAATCAAGCCGAGGGCAGCGCCCCACTTCTGAGGGCCGAGCGCCTTCGTCAAGATATCTCCCTTTTGCTCGGCTGTCACAATGTAATCTCATTCGTAATTGGGTTTTCAAATGCTTCTGACAATGAGGCGATGTTGATCTTGTGAGTCTTTTGCAAGTGTCTCAATTTGGAAGAAAATCTCTTCCCAGCACTTCACAAGAATCTCACGGCCAAAGAGGTGGCTGCAAGCGATCTCCAAGGGCATCACATCATTGTACACGGCGGTGGCCAAAGCCACTGTTTCGGATTCAGTCGTGGATCGGCTGGTGACAGTTTGCCTTCGGCTTACCCACGCAAGAGGAAGGAAAGAGTTTTCGGCTTCAAGCGCAACGAAGTAACCCGAACAACTCCTCATGGTGCTTACACAGTCACCAAAACTCGCATCTACCCAACAGGACAGTCACAAGTTATCCAGAGGGTCACGCATGAAGGAGTGCAAGGCATAAGTCGTGGTTCGGCTCAAGTAACCCACTAAGCTTGTCTCGAGCAACAAAGCTGCAGCCTCTGGACGCTTTGGCCCCTTGCCTTTCAAAATCCTGGTTGCCGGTGGCAAACTTCTAGCGCGCTGAATCAGCTTGATCTTCCCCTTTGCCTTTCAAAATCCTGGTTGCTGGTGGCAAACTCCTAGCGCAATGAGTCAGCTTGACTTTACCCCTTGCCTTCAAAATCCTGGTCGCCGGTGGCAAACTTCTAGCGCGCTAAATCGGCTTGATCTTCCCCTTTGCCTTTCAAAATCCTGGGCGCCGGTGGCAAACTTCTAGTGCGCTGAATCAGCTGGATTTTCCTGATTAAGCCGGCGACTGCCGTCTCGCATGGGGTAAATTCGAAAAGGCTCCTGTTGTTAAATGCTGACTAGGCAAGTACAAATTGGCAACACCGCCCTCCGAGCTCATTCGACGTGATTGGGGTCACAGGGCCATGGGGTTCTTGGCAACCTCCCAGACAAGATCAGGAGCAGCTGCAACTTGAGAAGCAGTTTTAAACATAACCCAACTGGACGGATGAGCTCTAGGGCACTTCCCTCCGAAGTGATTCGGCGCGACGAAGCTCACAGGGGGGTCAACCTCCAGGGTGCGACACTAGTCAGGCAAAAACTCGGGAGAGGGCCGAACACTCTTGCTTCCCAATTAAGCAGCGGCCGAAACTTTCTGTGGATTGCTTCAAGTGGGAGGGTTCTTCGCCGCTGCTTTCGCTATGCTTTCGCAGTGTGCGTTTTGGCTTCCGCGGGGCTTACTTTGACCTTAAACCTTTTCGCGCGCTTTTGCGGGTCAGTCTTCCGACAAAGTGTTGACGATGAGCTTCCAGGCTCAAGTTCTTTTAACTACTTCATAAGCCGAATAAAAAAACAAAACCGTCTTGTGTGTCTTGACACGCCGGTGCCCTACGAACACGGAAGCCAGTTGCGAGAACCACTTGCTTGTCACTCACGCGCTACCTGGCGGACGTAACCCGGCGCGCCGGTGGCAAAAAGTGCGGGTGCGGCGTCCACGAATTCATTGTGATATCTAAGGACCTGACATCGCCTTTACGCGCCGCTTGCTTGGCATAACCCGGCGCGCCGGGCGACGCACCACGCCTAGTCTGAACGCAGCATAAACACTTAGTCATACGAGCGTGTGTTCGTAGCCGGGCTGTGCGGGACCAGCGCGATGAGCTTGCAGGCTCAAGTTCTTTTCACTACTTCGTGAACCGAAAAAAGGAACAAACCGCCTTGCGCGTCTTCGCACGGGGATGCCATCCGAATGATAGAAACCAGTTGCAAGAACCGCTTGCTTGTCATTCACGCGCTACCTGGCAGACGTAAACCCGGCGTGCTGGGTGCCGAAAAGCGCCGATGTGGCGTCCACGAATTCATTGTGATACCTAAGCATCTGACATCGCCTTCGCGCGCCGCTTGCTTGGCATAACCCGGCGCGTCGGGCGACGCGCAACGCCTAGTCTGAACGCAGCATAAACACTTAGTCAGCGTGTGTTCGTAGCCGGGCTGTGCGGGACAAGCACGATAAGCTTTCAGGTTCAATTTTTTGTACTACTTCAAAAGCCGGATAAAAGAACAAAACAGCTTTGCGCGTCTTCACACGCGTATGCCATCCGAATGATGGGAGCCAGCTGCAAGAACCATTTGCTTGTCACTCAAGCGCTATCTCGGACGTAACCCGGGCAAAGTGTGGCTCTGGCGTGACCACAAAGAGAATGTGTTGTCTCAACTGACGTCGGCCGAATGCGCTGCATTCCTGGCGCTCGAAGTCGTCTGGGCGCTACGCGACGGACGTACCCCGGCGCGCCGGGTGACACAGACAATGCTTAGTCTGCGCAGCCCAACGTTAATCGTGCGAACATATTCACGGCCGGGCTGCGCGAGAAACGCGCGACTAGCTTTCAGGCACCTGTTCTTTTAGCAGCTCCGCAAAACAAATAAATGAACAAACGTTGTCTTGATCATGCGGCTGCCATCCGAGCGAGGGAAGCCTACTGCCACTGTGCGAGCCACTGCTGGGACGGATGTAAATGCAACGCGCGCGCCTGACGTCTATCAAGACACTGCTATCTAAGCACCTGACGTCGATTCTACGCGCGGGTTGCTTGGCGCTCGCGCGCTACTTGACAGAGTAACCCGGCACGCCGGGCGACGCGCGACGTCTAGTCTGAACGCAGCGTGAACAGTTAGTCACGCGAGCGTGTGTTCGATGAGCTTCCAGGCTCAAGTTCTTTTCATTGCTTCATAAAGCGAATAAAAGAACAAACCGTGTTGCATTTCTGGAAACGCGGACGCCATCCGAATGATGGAAGCCAAGTACACGAACCGCTTGCTTGGCGCTCGCGCGCTACTTAACGGACGTAACCCAGCGCCCTAGGCGACGCAGAGTGCGGATCAGGAGTCCACGACGACATTGTGATATCCAAGCGTCTGACATCGATGTTACGCACCGCTAAGCTGGGCGCTCGTGCTCTGCGTGACAGATATAACCCGGCGCGCCGGGCAACACACAACGCAGTCTGAACACTCAGTCATGCGAGCGCGCGTTCACGGCCGGGCTGTGCTGGACAAGCACGACGAGCTTCCAGGCTCAAGTTCTTTTGGCTAATTCATAGACCGAATCAAAGAACAAAACCGTCTTGTGTGTCTTGACACGCGGATGCCATCCGAATGATGGAAGCCAGCTGCGAGAACGAATTGCCTGTCACTCACGCGCTATCTCGGATGTAAACCGGCGCGCCGGGCAACACAATGTGTGGCTCTGGCGTGACCACAAAGAAAATGTGTTGTCTTAGCTGACGTCGACTCGACACGCCGCATGCCTGGCGCTCAACGGCGTCTGGGCGTTACAAGTATTTCTATCCTTGGTGTTCCTCTACAACGCACTGTCGAGAAGATCTGAGGCTGCTGCCCAATCCAAGCTGCGAAAACCCACCGCCTTTCCCAAGCACAACATTCTTTGGGGGGACCTACCAAAAATACAAAAACCCGGTTGGCGCTCTTGGGTCCCTTAACATGGAAGCCTTGCCACACCAATTGATGGCAAGACGGTCCTGCCGTCACTTCACGTTTTTGATTGCTTACTTGTCTATACGCCAAAACTAGGAGATGTTCAGAGGTCGATTGCTGAAAAGCCTGGGTTTTGAGGAGGCATGATGCCATGATGCCTCTACAAAGACAGACAGTGTTAGGTTTACCCTAGCTTCCTGGGCGAACCACTATAATTCAAAACTGGACATGATCAATCCCAGGTAAGGGACATTCACTATGATCTTTCTTTCGGTTTAGCCCGTCCAGCTCAAGCTTGTGATGCCTACCTCTTGAACCCCGCAATTTGTTCGGCTTCACAAGGGACGAGTTGATTTAGGGGTTCCCGTTGGTTTCCCTTAAAGACCAATCGAAAGTGGGGTCCACCATCTTGAGAAACGCCCATATTCCACTCGAATGCTCGAGCCGAGGCACGGTTGAGCTGCGCGTCCGCCTGCGCGGCCGCCTGTTGCAAGTTGAGGTCGAACCGGGAGAACGTGCTGAACCTGGATGCAACCAACCCTACCAAGCTCCGCATTTTGAGGTCCCCAAATGGGTTAATATGGATTCTATATTATATATATATATATATATATGTATACTCACGTATATGTATACGTGTATATATATATATATATACATATATATATATATATATATGTGGTACCCCCCCTCAAAAAAACCCAGGTTTGGTCTGAAAACACTGGTATTTACTGTGTTTTCTGACAAAAAGCCTGAATCTGCCAGAACCCTCAGTTGTCAGGCTGTTTTTTCTCAGTTTTCAAGGAAGCTTTCTGGAAACTCTCTGGCAATTCCTCAATACAATTCAGACAAGAAACTCTCTGCAAAACTGAACAAACTGCAAAAAACTGAAAACAACTGAAAAAATATTAAAAAAAGAGAAAAAACTGAAAAAAAACTGAAAAAACTGAAAAACCAAGGATTCTGAGGGACATGACCCCCCCCAGCCATGTCCCTCAGAATCCTTGGTTTTTCAGTTTTTTTAGTTTTTTTTCAGTTTTTCGGTGTTTTTCCGTATTTTCAGTTTTTTTCAGTGTTCCTTGGCATCTGAGCAGAACCGAGCCCATATTTGAAGCTGTCTGGCTCCAGCGCTTCCTTACTCCTCTTCTGTGACCCTGTCCTAGCATGGCCAAGGAGCCTGAGGATATGACCTTTGATAACCTCAAGAACGCATGCGACGCTTTCGTATTTTCTGAGTTTGTATTGCCCTGGTGACTTGTCCAGACAAATTGAGCCTCGTATTTCCTCAGCATTCTCCTAGCATTCTCCTAGTATGCTCCTTTAGTATTCCCCCAGTCTTCCTTGAGTATTTCCCTAGTATTGCCCTAGTCTTCCTGTAGTATTCTCTTGGTATGCCCCGAGTATTTCCTAGTAAGGGAAGGGAAATACTAGGGGAATACCTTCAGTATTGCCCTAGTATTCCTTAAATATTCTCTTGGTATACCCCTAATATTCTGTCAGAACTCCCCTAGTATTCTCCCTGTGTTCACCTTTAATATTGCCCTAGTCTTTCTTGAGTATTTCCCTAGTATTGCCCTGGTATTCCTTTAGTATTCTCTTGGTGTGCCCCCAAGTATTTCCTAGTAAGGCAAGGGTAATTCTAGGGGAATGCCTTCAGTATTGCCCTAGTATTCCTTAAATATTCTCTTGGTATACCCCTAGTAGTCTCTCAGCATTTTCATAGTATTATCCTAGTGTTCACCTGTAATATTGCCCTAGTATTCCCTGAGTATTTCCTTAGTACTGCCCTATGATTGCCCTAGTATTCCCATATTATTGCACTAGTATTCAGTTAATTTAGTAGTCTCTTGGTATACCCCTCGTAATTCCTCACTACCCCATAGTATTCCCTTGCTATTTCCCCTAGTAAAGGGATGGAATTACTAGGGGAATACCTTGAGTATTGCCCTGGTATTCCTTAAGTATTCTGTTGGTATACCCCTAGTTTTCTCTCAGTATTCTCCTAGATTTCTTCCGGTATTCACCTATAAATATTTTCCTAGTACTTCCCTAGTAGTGCCCTAGTATTGCCCTAGTCAGGAAGCCTGAGAGAAGTCAGACAGATTGAGCTTGAGAGTATACCCCTAGTATTCCCTCAGTACTCCGGCGTATTATCCCAGTATTCACCTTTAATATTGCCCTCGTATTCCCTGAGTATGTACCTAGTATTGCCCTAGTATTCCCTAGTATTGCGCTAGTATTCCTTCAGTATCTCTTGGTATACCCCTAGCTAGTGTTCCCTAAATATTTCACTAGTCAGGGAAGGGTAATATTAGGGGAATACCTTCAGTACTATCTAACTAACTAGGCAGCTAAATAGATAACTAACTGATTAGCCAATTAACTAGCTAACTGGCTTCAGAGCTCATTCATTACAACTATTTAACTGACTAATTAGCTGACTTGCTGACTGGTTGTTTGACTAACTAATTGAACTTGCCTTGAACTTGAAAAATATGCGTTTCGCAGAGGCAAACATACCACATGTTTCTCAAAAGTAGCATTTTTCCTAGTGATTTTGGCAATTGTCCAGGTTCAAAATATATCTATATATGTAATATATTACTTTGTGGGTTCTTCAAACATAGGGGGGCCCAAAAGGCGCAAAACATGGTTTCGCACAGTGATATATGAAAGTTAAAGCTCCACTGTGGTTAATCTGATCGAAATGGGGTTGCAAGAGAACACTCCATGTTGCTGGATAAATATATTCACTCAAAGGGTGAGCGTGCATGGGCGTTTGTTGTGGGAAAACTGATCTATACAATCCGCCTTCGATACACAACAAAAGGCTCAGCAAATGGGCTGATCAAAGTGGGTAGGGTTTAGGAAACCAATTTGGACCCCAAGTTGTGAAGGCTTCACCCATGAAAATCCTGGTCGGTTTGGCTGTTCATAAGAACTCGCGAAAAACAGCGGGGGGGCTTTGACTCATTGGGTCACAAGTACCCAGGGGCTGCTCCCAAGGCCCTGTCCAAGGTAGGTCTGAAGGGAACATGCAATCAATGCCAAGTGTCCCAACCTGTTGATAAGGTCACTGCTTTGAGGTTTTGAGCACCGCAGCCGAACAGAATGAAAGAAATAATTGCCCCGGACGAACCTGCTGAACCTGGCAACTTCGCATTCCGAAGGCAGATTCATCTTTCTTCCCTGCTCTCGAGCTCTGGAAAACACGAAGATTCCAAACGGCAAGGGAAGCGACAACAGTGGATAGGATGATTTAAGTTTACATCACCAAAAACAAATGATCCTCAGGCCAAGCAAGCACGACTGGGTGCTTTGGCAGGCAGGAATTCGGCCCCACGTCAGCTCAACAAAGAGGACACCAAAAAACCTTAAACACGTTGATTCTTCTTTTGGTGCCCCTTTCAATCCCCAACAATGTCGGTACCCTCAATGGCCCTGGTACCCTCACTGACTCTTGCCGCTTCCTTTACACATGCCCCGGTTTGGCACAAGCGCCAAGCCACAGCTTCGGGGTGAAGGACAACGACACCTGCGGAATCCGTTTGACTGGCTCATTGGAAACCTGCCATTTTCCGATCCGTTTGCGATCCAGACAGTATGTTGTGTTCTTCCCCAGGTCTACCTCAGCATTTGCTCCAACACAAAAAGAACATGCTTGGCATTGGCTATGGGCCATGTTTAGTAAAACGAAACATAGGGGGCACCTTTGGTGGACATCATTTAGGCGGGGATTCATGTCCACCAACCACTTGTGAGGTGGTTTCCTCTTAAAATTCAGAGCCATATAAACAATTTCAAAAGAGACGGGCGATTTCTTGAGACATGGCCTACAGGTTTCCTGGCTGGTCACCTCCCACCGTGGTTGTCACATTCGAGCTCGAAGGAGGGCAACCCTTCTCGTAGGGTATACCGACGTGTTTGCAGAAGCTCCTCAACATCCCCTGCATCACCAGCACACAGGCCAGCCCAGACATTTGGATCCCAACACATCCCCGACATCCCTGGCCCTGCGATGGGCTCCTGATGCCACGTTGTCCAACCTTCCAAAAAAAACTGTAAATACCGTGATGTTCCTTATTTTGCCACGGGTTTCTGTGGGGCTGAGAGGGGACCCCAGGGATGCAGTCTTCGTCTGATTGGCTTTGGGTGTGCGCCACACCGCGCGCGCGCGCGCGCCGAATGCAAGCTCGCACGCACGCACGCAAGCGCGCACACGCACGCGCGCAAACACGCACGCATGCACGCACGCATGCACGCACGCAAGCACGCAAACACAGGCGCACAGACGCATAGGCGCACGCTAGGGTGGGTGGCTGGGTGGGTGGGTGGGTGGGTGGGTGGGGGGGTGGGAACGGTGGAAGGGTGGAAGGGTGGGAAGGGTGGGAACGGCCAGCACAGCTTCTGAGAGCGAAGCTCTAGGAAAAAACATCAACCTATGGCGGCGAAACAACATCGCAGGTCCTCCCACATACTTACTGAAGCCCAAGCCAACAATTTCGATGTCAAGCCTTCCAAGATGCAAGTGGTAAGGCGCTGATCTGGACTTTTGAAGGTGGTACTGACCAAAACCTGAAAAGGGATCCCGGTCTGAATTCGGCGCTTGTCTCAATTTGACCCCCGATCAGGTACTGGAAACTCGGCCCGTCTGTGGCCGTTCGCATGACAAGAAATCAGCCCCAACCCATAACTTTTCAGGTTGGGTCCAAAAGATGGGGGGACTCCCAAACACGTGCATGTTGGCTTCCTTTGGGTTGCCTGAAGCAAGATTTGACAAACTATGCCCAGGTGATGTTTTCATCCGCGACGCCATTTGCAGCAACCGCTCCGTGGAACCCTGGAACCCTTCCAGACCCATGCAGTGGAGCATTGAGCACTCCCCGAGCTTTGTGAGACCTAGCTTCCAGAGGTCGCTATATAATTTGCCCAGATCCGGGCACGTGCATTGTCTCCTGCTTTATCCTTGCTTTCTTTCAGACGTCAATTTCTCCACTCAAATGCAAACATCGAAAGTGGTTTCTTTGCCTGTCCCTTTCTCCTTTGTTTCTGGGTTCTTTGGCTTCCCATGCCAACGTGCCTTCCCGCAAGAAGCAAACAACCTCTTCTCGCTCGGTTCTTTGGCTTCCCACAGCCCCCAGCCCACGGGTGTGGGCACCACCAAAAGGAAAACCACGACCCAATTCACATGGACGACGTTCGGGACCCGGCCCCTTCACAAGGAAAATGGTCCAAACCACCCCCCCAAACGTCAGGTGAGAGAGTAAGCTATTTTGGGGCAGGGTTGTGGGATCAAGGGGTGTACCCCCATGATACAAGGGCATCTCCCTTTCTATTTCACAAATTCCTCTTTGGGAAGCCCTCTCTTTTGTACCACAAAGTGGTCATTCCCCACTTTGCCCTGGGCCCCGGGGAATTTTCTATTGTTTTTTCTAGGGGGGTCCGATGTTTCAAAAAAAACAAAAAAAACAACGACAAAGTGGTCATTCCCCACAGCCCTAGAAGGTCTGACTTTTTCAAAAAAAAAACACCAAAAAACACACCGACGTAGTCATTCCCCACAGCTCTAGGGGGGTCCGATTTTTCCAAAAAAAGAGAAAAACACGACAAAGTGGTCATTCCCCACAGTTCTAGGGGGGTCCAATTTGTCCCCGAGGGGTCCGATTTTTTTTTGTTTTAAGTGGTCATTCCTCACTTTGCCCTAGGGGGGTCCGATTTAAACCCAAAAAAATAACCCCAACAGCATGCGGTGCTCTTTTTAGTGCTCGCACCACCCCGCAGCTGTGGCAGAACCTGGTGGAACCCTGGTGAAACCCTCATGGAACCTTACCTCAGGGCCGCCCCGGACCACCCCGGAGCCTATCTGGGCTGAGACCCCAAAACTTTCAGCTGTTGGGGAAAAAAAAACAACAAAGTGGTCATTCCCCACTTTGCCCTAGGGGGGTCCGATTAAAAAAGAACAGACAAAGTGGTCATTCCCCACTTTGCCCCAGAAGGTTCCGATTTAAACAAAAAAACAACAAAGTGGTCATTCCCAACTTTGCCCTAGGGGGGTCCGATTAAAAAAAAAAAATACACAAAGTGGTCATTCCCCACTTTGCCCTAGGGGGGTCCGATTAAAAAAAAACAGACAAAGTGGTCATTCCCCACTTTGTCTTAGGGTGGTCCGATAAAGAGGGGGGTCCGATTTAAACAAAAAAAACACAAACCAACAAAACAGACAAAGTGGTCATTCCCCCCTTTGCCCTAGGGTCCGATTTTCCAAAAACAAAAAAAAACGGCCCCCGCATCAGCCTTGGACGCCTTGTGCCTCGGCATCTGCGATTCCGTGGCTGACGCGTTGGAGTTGTTGTGGCCCACCTCTCTGAACCCGCTGGACAGCACCTCGGACCCAAAACCCCAGGACCCCACTTGGCTGACGTTGGAAGGGGAGCTAAAATTCTGAAATTTTAGCAGTTAAGTGGTTGGATTTCAACCACTAAACCACAATAAGCAAAAATGTAAAATGTTTCCCAACAACAACCATGGAGAAGGGCGGAGCCAAAAACCAAGGACCCCAAAGCAAAAGAAAGCAAGACCCGAAAACATGCAAAGAAAAGAAAGAGGCAGAGGCAAGACTACATCGCGGTGTGTTTGAAGGAAGATATTTCCTAACAAGAAAGAAACTAGGCTGTCCATTTTCAGATCCCCGACAAAAAGTTTAGCTTTTCGTGGGCTAAATGCAAAACCGCACTAAACACCAAAAAGCTAAAGGCTAAGGAGATGGCTGGGAGCCATCAAGGAAAGAAAGACCCGACAAACACGCAGAACATTCAGGTCGGACTGGCCGCATGAGGCAAGCTCGGGGCCGGCTGCATCGCTTCCTTCGGCAAAGTTGTTGGAGACCGAAAAAGTTACCCACCCGGCTCCCGTGGGGTTAACCCACCCACAATTTTCGCCGTGACAAAGGGTGCAGCCAACAAAAAGACATGGGGGGTCCTGAATTTCGACAAAGCACCCAACCGTCCACAACAAAATGGTTTAAAGAAACTGTGGGAAGAAACAGTGGTTGATGAACTAACTCTCAGTGCCCCCACATTTGGCCGCGGTCAACCACTTGCTCATCGCGCCCTCAACCTCAAACCCACCCTCGCATCGCAACTGAGCAACTGACTCCCGCATTTTGCGCTCGGAAAGCAGCCTCTGTACACAGCCCGAAACCCCAAAGGCCTGAAACGTAATCCCTCAACCACCCTCAAAGTGGCGCAATCGCCCACAGCCAAATTATCATACATCGCCCTCATTCAGCAAGGGTGCCCCAAACATGTCCACACGGGCATGAGATAAATATCCCAAAGTACGCGCCGATGGATCAGCCACCTGAAACTGGTGAGATTTCAGCCTCTCGATCCTGTGGATGGACGAAATCCTGCACTTTGAAGCCATGGGAAATCATTGTTTGTTGGTACCTGGAGTCTCCATGACCCGAAATAAAAATGGGTCCATGACCCACCCCATTTTTTAAGGGTCATGGAGACTCCAGGTATTGACAAGAGCATCATCAGAAACCAGGGTTTCTTAGATGGTGCGAAATGGATTTCGCAACCATCCACAGTATGTCTTCGCCTTTTTCAGCGTGCGAACACCTAGCGATCAAAAGATATCGAGGACATCGCCGGGTAAACAGGGCTCTGTGCCGCACCTTGCTCCCAGGTTTCCACACCGATCACCGATGCTTCCAATGAATGCGTCACCCGGGGAAAACCCAAGCCCCGAACCAGCTCCACTTTGAGTATACATTTTGGATGGACACCAAAAGAAAACCACCTGTTTGGAAGGTCCCCCCCAGCTCGAGATGAACCCACATTCAGGTTTCTCGGTGATCAGCCAAGGCGCACCCTGGCTTTCATCGATTTTCCGTTCATCGATTCTTGCCACCTTCCGTTTTGCTGGAAGAAGGATCGAGGAGCAAATCTGAACGAGGAGCTGCTCCTTGCGAGGCAGTTGATCGCATGGAAGTCATCAGCCCAACCATCTGTTTCGGCCATGCAATAGTTCCTGGCCCAATAATTAAGAAATGCCTTGCTCAACCCCCATGATTCCGGCATTAAAATTCGCGTCACCAGACTTGCGGGATACCCTCAAACATGGGAACTTTCATGTGGCCTAGAGCCGTAGGCCGACACTCCGAAAAACAAATCGAACCTGCGCAGAAATTGTTGGCTTGGATCAGATCCGCGAATTTTCTTTGTTGGCTTGGGAGTCTCGTGTTTGTTGTTTTGTGTTGTCCCTTCTTTTTCTTTCGACGGTCCCTGGGAAAGCTGGTGACTGAGCGAACTGAAGGAGTCGCAAAATAGGGGGACGTGGTTTTGTTTCTTGGTTTCCCTTTAAACTCAGAAAAAAGGGGTACCCTCACTGGCGTGCCGGTGCTCTTTCAAGCAAACGGCAGAATTATTGCCCCCAATCCCTATCAAATGATGTTGCGCGGTGGACCGCTTAATTGCCGTGCAAATTATTGCCAAACATTAGGTCAATGGGGCAAGCGTAGGTGAGTCATCCAAACATGGGTTTGTCTCTAAATGCGAGAACTCCTCAAATAGGGCTACCTGGAATCTCCATGACCCGAAATAAAAATGGGTCCATGACCCCTTTACTTTGGGTAATGACCAACCATTTTTGAAGGGTCATGGAGACTCCAGGTGGTTTCCTTTTGGCCTCCCTTCAAAACAACCCCAAAAAGGCTACCCTCGAAACAAGGACCCACCCGAACAGAACCATTGAACCTTTCACAGGCGCAGTCGATGCATTGAAGACTCCAGTGTGCAGGAGCTTGGCCTGCCTTCACAAAGGATGCCTTCACAATAGGCCAAGTTGAGAAGTTTGTAACCCAGGTTGTAAACCACTTAAAAGCCCCCCTAGTCGTTTACAGTGCAAATGGCTAACGACCTGCTAACTCGCTTTGTTGATTGTTTTTTCTTTTCCTGGCGCCACTACACTTTGTAGCAACCACCCACGTCACCAACGGCGGCTTTTTTGTAGTGCTCCGTTGTAGCTGCACGGCAGCTTTGCGCGTGCCCACTCGTGTTTTCTGCTCTTATTGTCAGATCATTGCCGGCTCTCCTGCACCCTCGGTTTTGATTGTGGCTCTGACAAAGTCCACCTGGAGTCTCCTTCTGACCCTTTAAAAATGGGGTCATTACCCAAAATAAAGGGGGCATGGACCCATTCTTATTTCGGGTCATGGAGACTCCAGGCAGATTCCAAGCGCAGGAAAGTGGCACCGGCGTCCCAAGTCCCCCGCCCCGACGGGGCGAGAGCTTTCGAAGGCGAAAGGACGGAATCGAAAAAAGCGCCGAGAGCTTCGGAAAAGGAAAACAAACGCGCGCGCGCGCGCGCCCGCGCGCCCGCCACGGAAACGGAGGTCGTTTGTCACCGGCTCGTTGCGAAATGCCGGTCATGTGGCGAAGGATCATTCGGAACATTCGGACGGCCCGTTGCCTTTCTTGAGTTGACCCCTCTGTTTTGCAAAAAGGAACAACACAGCTCTAGGGGACACTTCCATGTCCATTCTTTCCAGGGATCCTTCTTTCCAGAGAACCATCAGAACCCCAGGGGAAACAGCGATCGGTTTTTGAAAAGAACGATGGTTGAAAAGAATGGGGAATCAACCCCTAGAAAGCAATGCTGCCTGTGTCCCAAAGGATCTTCTCTGAAACCTAACAGTAGGCTAAAAGGCCGAAACAGTTGAGAGAATAACATCGGGGTGATGGCCATTCGCATACACTGGATTGGTGAAGCGGAATGAGGTCTCCCGCAACCACGTTTCTGACATCCGCCTATATCCCTTGCTGTGGATTATTTTCCCGTTTCACACGGAGGGATATCCCATTTAAATCTCTATAAGTTGTGAAGTGGAACTTTCTTGGCGGCATGACTGTCAGCCCTACATACTGGGTGAACGACGCAATGACACCCCCAAGCCAGGAAGCTTCAAAAGACTAGTTGCGATCTGCTAGGTTCCAACTGCAAATCTTGAACTCACCTAAGTGGATCCCAAAAAGTCCGGAAACATGAAGAGCTCAGCTCCTGCGTCAGCAACCTGTCGATCACATCCTTGTGCCTGAGCGGCGGAGCTGTGCGGTTTCGGTTTTCTTTAGGCCAGGCTCCTTACCTTTGTTGGACACCTCAAAACGGGAAAAAGCTCCAAAAACGAGGGGAAAAGCCGGGGGGAGCCCAAAAGTGGGCAGGCTGAAACAACCGTAAGAAGGGAATCCTCCAAAAAAATCACATGGGACAGGTGCAAGCATAAGCGCAGTTGGTAAGGGCGCCGGACATGGCAAACTATACCAACGCGTTGCGCAACCCAAGAGGTCATTGGCCCCTCTGAGTAAGCTCTTGCAATTGCCAATGAATCGCACCAGTTTGCATGCATATCTCGAAAAGATCCTGGCAGGCTCTGGGTAAGTACCCGGTAGGCACTGAGTAAACACCTAGGAATAGGCACAACACACACACAAGTGACACAGGCAGGTAGATAGCAAAACAAACTGGCAGGCAGGCAGGCAGGCAGGCAAGGAAGCAAGCAGGCAAGCAAGCAAGCAAGCAAGCGAGCGAACGAGCGAGCAAGCGAGCAAACGAGCAGGCGAGCAAGGAAAATTATCAAACGTGCAAACAAACACAAGCAACCAGCCAAGCAAACCAGCAAATCAAACAACAAATATGCAAGCGAACAAAGAAACTGACAGAAAGATTGACAGACAGACCGACAGACAGACAAACAGACAGACAGGCAGGCAGACAAACGGACATGCAGGCAGGAAGGCAGGCCGGCAGGCACGCAGGCACACAAACACAGACACACAGACACTCAGACACACAGACACGCAGACACACAAACAACCAACTAACCAAACACAAACAAACAAACCAACAGACGAACAAGCAAGCAATCAAACCAAACAAGCGCACACAAAGAAGCCGTCTGTCCAAGGTGCTGCTGTTCCAAGCGTCCCTCGAGACCTTCGAGGTCTGGCAATTCCAGCTTTTCTGTTTCGCCTGGGCCACGAACGGCTCGTGTGTGTTTATATCAATGGGAACAGGCAGGATTGGGACGAAGACGATGCGATCCAATGTCAAAACTCGTCTTGACTCCTTTCGGCTGAGCTTCAAGTCTACTTCGGCCCTAGCGGAAGGAGCAGGGCATCTTGGCAACAAAACTATGCAGGCCAGATGCTCTGCACCCAAAAGCTGCCTAGCACACATCAAAGTTTTGTTCGAGCCCCATGTAACGCAGGTCTGTGGCCTGGACGTGGTTTCAAACACTTACCTGAATCAAGCGAGGTGATCAATACCGCCTTCACCCAGAGCCTCTAAAGCGGTCACATATTCAAAATTAGGTACCTGGAACCCTGGCAAAAAAAGCCAAGGACGAAAACCTGCGGTCCATATCCTGGTACTTTGATTTTGACCCATACCCATATCTGTGTCCTTCACAAATATCATTGTGAAAAGTTGTTAAACACATCACGCCACTTTTGACACCGGCACAGCCAAGATCCAAGCTATCAGCTTGAGGCGAGGCTTTTGAAGACATTGGATTGCCCCCCAACTTTACCTGGAGTCTCCTTCTGACCCTTTAAAAATGGTTGGTCATTACCCAAAATAAAGGGGTCATGGACCCATTTTTATTTCGGGTCAGAAGGAGACTCCAGGTATGAACATGACAACCATTCCTGCCATCGGATTCCTTGAGTGTCTAATGCCATGCCCGACAAATAAGCCCTTAGTATTCCCTCACACACATAAACCCATCCCGCAGAAGCACCCCGCTATTACCCCCCCAAAAATTCGTTCTACCAATAAAAGGGACAGAAAGGTCTGAATAGGCCTCAGTTCTTCCTCAGCAAGGCTTCACCGCCGTCTCAAAACAGGCCTACCTCTTTTTAGATTATTTTTGTTTGAGCAAAACAAAAAGGGCAACCGTTACAAGCCGATAGTTTTGGGGTTCAAGGGAAACCACCTTGGGGCCCTGAAAGTCCACTGCCGGGCGACGCATCATCATCGCGGGCGGAGTTGAGTGTCCCTCCAGCGCCTCCTTGCGAGCCTCGGTCGTTGGTCGGCTCCCTCGTTCAACTGGACCCCTTGGAAATGCAATGGGGGGGGGGGGGGTTATCTCAGGATAAGGATAAGCTCTTGGGGAAAAACCGGATAGCTTTTCCTTGTGGTTTGCTTGTTGAGGAGGGGTTTCCCATTTACCCTCTACGAGAACCAGGGGTTCAAATCCCCAAACCAGCAATCCAAACCAGCAACTAAGGGTTACCTGATCTGTGTATTTGTTTCTGTTGAGGGTATGGCTTGAAGGGAAGCCACCACAAATTTCCCTGTTGTTGGGGGCCTCTTTGACACATATGGGAACGTCCTGATCAAAGCGAGCTCACCTTCAAAATGAGACCTGTGCAAGGCGCCGAGGCCTCGCGAACTCCACAAAACCGAAAACACTGCAAGTTACTGATTAAAGAGTCTTCCAAAGCGGCGTTTCGCCGCTTTGGAACTCGCCGTTTCGGCTCCGGAATAGAAAACAACTGGGCAAGGAGTGCAAGGCACGAACAAATCGTCCACGAGCTTCAAGCTTCAAGACACTTCTGCCCGAAGAAATGGCTGGCACCCGCGGGCCCGCGAGGATCCAAAAACCCGAGAACCACTCGCACTCTCGTCTCTTGGAGTCCGCACCCCTGCCCCTCACTGCATGTTGGTACGAGAGACCCTGCCCACATGCTGACCCCGGCCGTCAAACATGAAGGGACAAAGTTGGAACCAAAAGTCCCCGATGCGCCCACACAACCAAGGGTTGAAGCGTCCCACAGGCCTCACGGGTCGGTTTCTGAACGCCGGAGTCCTTATTCCGTTGACTTTGTTCTGATGGTCAGCCTTTTCTGACAGAGAGTAAAAAGCGTTCTTTCAGGAAAGGAAAGATGATCAGCAACAAACTTACTTTCAGGAGAAAAAAGAGGATCATAATAAGACTGACTTTCACGAAAAGAGAGGGTCAGAACTAAAACGACTTTGAGAAAAGAGCTCGGCAGAACCAAACTGACTGTCAGAAAAAGAGGCATCACAACCAAACTGACTTTCAGAAATACAAGCTAACCACAAACAAGCTGATTTTCAGAAAAAAGAGGATCGGAGCCAAACTGACTTTCAGAAAAAAGAGGATCGGAATCAAACTCACTTTCAGCAAAAGAAAGGACCAGAACCAACCTGACTTTCACAGAAAAGAGAGGATCATAACCAAACTGACTTTCAGAAAAGAAAGGCTCAAAATCAAACTTTGAGAAGGAAAAGAGGATTAGAACCAAACTGACTTTCACAAAAAGAGAGACAAACCGACCTTCAGAAACAGAACAGATCGGACACAAACAGACTTTCAGCAAAAGAGAGGATCACAACCAAACTGAACTTCAACAAAAGAAAGGATAAAAACCAAACACACTGTCAGAAAGGAAGAACATCAGAACCAAACTGATTTAACACCAAACTCACTTTCAGAAAAACAAGCGGATCAGAACCAAACTGACTTTCATAGGAACAAACAGAGGATCAGAACCAAACTCACTTTCAGAAAATGCATGAGCATAACCAGAAAAAAAACAACTTTCCGAAAAAAAAAAGAGAACGAACCGAGGATCAGAACCAAACTCACTTTAGGAGAAACAAAAGGTCAGGAACAAACTGACTTTCAGCAGGAAACAGGATCAGAACCAAACTCACTTTCAAAAAAGCAAATGATCATAACCCCCCAAAAAAGGAGTTTTTTCAAAACAAAAGAAGGATCAGAACCAAACTCACTTTTAGGAGAAAGAAACTGTCAGGAACAAACTGACTTTCAGCAGAAAAAATGGATCAGAACCAAGCTCACTTTCATAAAACAAAGAGGATCAGAACCAAACTGACATTCAGAGAAAACACAAAACAGGGATCGAACCAAATCGAAAGCAGTTGGGACTCCGAATCTTCGGCCGAGCGCGCTGGTGCAGCCTAAGGCGCTCGGTCCAACTCCTCCGCCACCGTGTAGTCCGTCAACGAATCCAAGGCAACCGGGGCCATGGCGGAAGGAAACCGGGATGATCCAAATGTTCCGAAGGCTCACTACCCAAAAGTTGTTAATTTTGATAATAAAAAAAGAAAACATCCGATCGAGTTCTTCCGGTGTTCTTTTTTGGAGGGACCGAGTTCTTCTGTTTGTTTTTTTTTTTGGGGGGGGGACCGCACGAAAAAATGGTCACAGAAAGAACAACAAAAAAAATCGGGAAAGAAGGGAAACCAAAAAGGAAACCAACCGCCTGAAGAGGTACAGTACCTACAGTAATTCAAAGAACCCCATCATGTCTCTGGAAACGGCCAAAGCACTTTGTTGCTTCAGCCTTTGGACTTCCTGAGCCAGGCGCTGCGGCTTACCCCGAAAAGGAGGGAACGGGTGTGGAGAGGAAAAGACGGCAAGGGAATAAAAAAGGAACAAGCGAAAACAGGGATCCGGATGCATTATACACCTGAACATTGCATGGTAAATGGCGGTGTGCCTTTGTTGGGGTGGAAAAAGCCATGTTTCAAATGGTTGCAAAATGATTTTTTTTAAGGAGCCCTGCGAAAGGAACGGAAAGCCGGAATGGGGCTTTAGGCATGCAGCTGATCGGATTCCCCAAAGATCCTTCCGCCAGGGAGGAGTTGGGAGCCGTTTCCGCTGCACTGCAGCCTTGGGCCGAGCCTTGCACTAGTCTAGTGTGGTGTGTGTGGTGTGTGTGTACGCATGTCTTGGCTGACGTGGGGAGCTAAAATTCTCAAATTTTAGCAGTTAAGTGGTTGGATTTCAACCACTAAACCACAATAAGCAAAAATGAAAAACTTTCTCCCAACAACAACCATGATGTAGGCAACGCACAAAATTCAGTGCATACCTGGAGTCTCCATGACCCGAAATAAACATGGGTTCATGACCCCTTTATTTTGGGTGATCCCATGTTTAAAGGGTCATGGAGACTCCAGGTACATACACCTATGTCATAGGTATGTACATAAACTTTCCTTGGCCCAAGTCAGCAACAGCTCTGGCTCCCCATGATCCTTGCTCAGGGAAGTTGACCTTCCTTTTACACCGTTCCTTTCGATGTCCTAGGCCTCCTACGTCATGACGAAGCCCTCCTCCTTTCTCACTGCCGCATCGCAGAACCGAACTGGCTCTTCAAACCACGGCAGTGAGGTTTCCCATTCTGCACCACCTCTTCCGTCATGCCCTCCTCGCCCTGGATGGCTTCACATGAGTGTGCTACGGCTAGTCCTGAGCCAAATATGAATCATGGAAACATGCACAGCGATCTCCAATCCTTGAAACAAAACGGGGAAGCTACCACCGCACTTCTGGCCCTTCGTACCTTTCTCTTTTGCAATACGTCACAGCTCACCATGTCCGTCCTCACAAAAAAACATTTGGGCCGGCAGGTTTTCAAGTGACGGAGACTGTGGATCCCCGGAATTTCCTGGACCGAGGGGCAAAGGCCAACTTGAGGACAAACCATATATGGTTTTTCGGGAGGTTTCGGACTAGGGTCCTCTGGCTGGCGAAGTGTTTTTGCTGCAACACCTGGTGGTGAAAATCGGAAGACAGCAGCTGTACGGGGGAAAAACAACGGCCATCGAAACGTTCTGCGCAATGGAGCGCCCGACGTCACTTTTAAGGGAGAAAGTGGCTGAGCTAGGAGCTTGCAGAGTCGGCTTTTGGCGAGCACATCAGACGCGTTGCGCATCACCCAGAGCCCCGCCAAAAAAATCCATGCTCTGCAAAACTGCTGTGATTCTAACACTCATGCCGGGACAATGGATGTCCATGCAATTGGCACCAAATCACCGCACCTGTTTCAGCCCCTTCGGCAGCGAATGCATCGGAACGTAATCCAACTTACGCTCGCCGAGCGCCTCGGAAAAAACAAATAAAATATCCAGGTGTCATCCAAATCTTGCGACACGGCGGTTGGGAACAACCCAATCTCAGAATCGCCTTTTGGTCCTGACGCCGTAGAGTGTGGGTCCTATCAAACGTTGAATCTACACTCACTTCCTGAGTGGATTGGCCAGTTGTTTTATTTGTTTTTGCAAACTGTTCTTTACCATTAATATTGTCTTTCCAAAAAGCTTAAATTACAGGAACTCGGGAAGTGAGGACAGGCCCGTTTGCCCCGCATTCGCACACATGCACCGGACAGGCCTTGGCAACACTACGCATGCTTGCGGATGCCTGGCCTTTTAAAGAATTTGCTCAAGTGCGGGTTGATCATAGGGCCCCTTGCCGTGCAGAAGTTAGATCTTCCAGGCAGTTGCGTTGGCTGCCACGAGCCAACTTCACTTGGGCTGCTCGAGCGCCTCAAGAGTTTCTCGTCTAAAGGTGGACAACTACGTGTCACCCAGTGCGACACGGCGGTTTGAATCGCCATATCTCTCGCAACCATTTTGGATGAATTATCTGTTCAGATTGTGGCTGTGTGTCAGAATTAAGGGCCCCTCGAACTGCGCTGTTCAGTATGGAACTGTATGAATGATCTGTTTGGTTGCTCATGCTGTGTGTGCGCGTGTGTGCGTATCTAAACAAAGGATCCCACACACACACACACACACATGTAAGCTCACGGTATCTAAACTACTCGGTGTAAGACTATGACACAGGGCTTTGTCGACTCAACCGTCTATCAAACGTTGAATCTACACTCACTTCCTGAGTGGATTGGCCAGTTGTTTTATTTGTTTTTGCAAACTGTTCTTTATATACCATTCATATTGTCTTTCCAAAAAGCTTAAATTACAGGAACTCGGGAAGTGAGGACAGGCCCTTTTGCCCCGCGTTCGCACACATGCACCGGACAGGCCATGCTTGCGGATGCCTGGCCTTTTAAAGAATTTGTTCAAGGCCCGTTTGAGGCAAATCTTCCAGGCAGTTGCGTTGGCTGCGACAACTTCACTGCTCTTTAGAGCGCCTCAAGGGTCTCTCGTCGAAAAGTGGAAAATATCACCCAAATCATCTGTTAAGATTATGGCTGTGGGGTGCTCGAACTGACGCCGAAGCTACTTGTAATACTTAAGACATGGGCTTTATCGACTCATAGGTCCATCAAACGTGCTGAATCCACACTCACTTCCTGAGTGGATTGGCCAAAAAACAGCCAAACTGTTTCTTTACCACTAAAAAGGGCTTCCCAACCAGTTTAAAGTCCAGGAACTCAGGGAGTGAGTACGGGCCCCTTTGCCGCGCTTCTTTGAAAAATAGGTGCGGGTAGACCTTTGGGTCCGTTCGAGGGCTGTCAGGTCTCTCCAAAGGCGGAAAACTATTCAGGTGTCACCCCAATTGCGATGCGGCCTCTTGCTCCTGACGCAGAGTGTGGGTCGCCATATCGCTCACCATTTGGATGAATGATTCGTTCAGTTTCTGGTTGTGTGTTAGAATTTGGGGGCCTCGAACTGCGCTGTTCAGTATTGAGTTGTATGAACAATCTGTTTGGTTGCTCATGGTGTGTGTGTGTGTGTGAAACAGGATTTTGCGCTGGTTTATACCCCGGTAAGGGTTGAAAGGCTTGGGTGTGAACAGGGGGTTGCATGTTCACTCGTTCCTGACTGGCATTTTGAGCCCCATCTGATAATAAACAGTCCCAACCCAAATGCGCGCTTGCAGCTGCTGTCAAACAATGCTCAACGTTGAATTGAGTCCCGCAGCTAAAATGCCGAGGGTGGCTGTGGCGCATCTTCAAAGTTGGCAGCTGTTCATGTGCGTGTGTACACTACCACCGGAAAAGCAAACAAGCATGCGTACACAGCAAACACACACACAGAGACCGAGACAGAGACAGGGACAGAGACAAACACTGACACAAAAACAGACACAGACACACTCAAACACCGAAAACACAAGGCATCATCCCCCGAACTCGATTTCGGAAGCCGGCGTGCGAAACGTTTAACATGTTTGCAAACAGTTGTGCCAGGTTCGAAACCCACGCAGAAGTTTATCACTGGGCATGGCCCCCTACATTAACCCAAGAGCAAAACTCATCAAGCTGGCTCAACAGTTTACGTTCAAAGGGAAAGCAAAAGGGACGCCTGTGCAATAGCGGATCCTTCGAAAGGCAGAACCCTGGACTTGCACCGGGAAAGAATGGCTATGCGTTTGAACGGGGGCTCAACAAAGGCTGGTGGATACAAATCCCCGCGTCAATGTCCACCAAAGGTCCCCCAACTCAAACTCATGCCCTTGTTGCGGGGAACTTAAAGGGGCAGGTGACATAAGCGATGGTATCCACATAACATGGTCATCTCGGTGGCTTAGAAATCAGAGTTACCACCCTCAGGTCACCTGCCGCCCCATGGATCCCGGCACACAAGTTGTGTTGCACTTGTCACTCGAGCCTGCCAACAAACACGGGCATATCCCGAGGCACATAGCAGAGTGTTTGGAAGGCAACGGTTGCGACAACACCGTGGATTTCATGCCGGGGCATCAACCCCTGGGCTTGAGTCTTTCCTGGGCGCATCAACACATGGAACCCAAATAATCCTACGAGTACCCCGAATAAGGTCCGTAAAGCATCACCCCGACCAAGCTTTTCAAACATTTAATTATTGGTTTCCTTGGGGCCTCAGGAACCCAAAAGACACACATACCTTGTAGTCCCCAGCTTTTACATGACCCTGACCCTGGTAGAAAACCTTTGCCGGGTTGATCATTTTGATGGGGAATGAAAGGGCAAAAGGATACCACTCAAGAACTTGGAAGCGGGCTCGCCCCATGCACGCAAACGTCTAGATGATAAGTTGCCTGATCCTTGCCATGTTGGTTTTGACTGCCTGTTCATCACTTCTGGGTGAAGCGAACCTTGCCAACTTGCCAACTAAGAATAAGCGAGCCTTTCTCTCTATGAAAAGACTTTCATTGTGATTGTGGAATCGTGTATGAGGTCCAAAAGTTGCCCACATCAGTTTCCTCAAGTTGGTTCCAATTGGCTGTTTGCTCAAACCCCGGTGATTCAGTTTCGACTCTACCAAGCTGGCCGTAGTGGGCTGCATACCGCACACCTCTTTCCGGATCAAGCAAAAAACACTCATTTCGATCTAAAGTGCTCATTTCAGGAAAACATGGCCAATGCCCAAAAAGTGACTATGGGTCTTTTCTCGCTTGCCCCCGGCACTCCAAAGTAATTTTTCCGAAGCCCCGGTTTCGGCTTTTCCGGCCGCGGTGCAG